>ML432423.1:0-71258 GCA_005239525.1 Nicotiana knightiana | reverse complement strand
CCCGGATTATATTTGCAACGCCCGCTTAGTCTTCTACAAGACATAGTTGAGCGTGATCAATACATCCTGCTATAATGCTGACGATACCACCACAATGGAGGAAATGCATGGAAATTCATACTCAACTGCAGAGTTAATAAATCCTTGAATACCTCATCTTGACTAGAATCATCACTTCATTATGAACCTGAATAATGGTATTTGTTCTTTAATATACATTTCACATAACCTCATCGCACTGATCCCTGATCCGATAGTCCTGTCTCACCCAGTATGAATTGCTCGAACAACAAATCACCCCAAACATGGCCAACAACCTACATGATACCACATCGCGCCAATAGACCATAACTCGAACATGATAATAAGAAACGACTTAGGAAGGAACTATTCAACTCATGCAACTATTATGAATTCTTATCAGAAAATAGGAAGTAGAACACAAGAAAATAAATGTAGGAACCTTACTCATCATCACACTGTTGCGGCATGCAACCCGATCCGAATAACATACCTGTGGCGACGTGCCACCCGATCCACACATAAATTTACATAAGAAGATATATATATACGGAGCTGATTTGCTTAATATTACAAATTACTGAATATCAATCACAAGCACACTAAGTGCATAATACCATCCTGGGGAGACTGATAAAGTCGTAGGCTACATAACTCAAGCACATCTGGGGTGCGATATATATACACTCTGAATCTCAAGAGCTATCTTGCTCATATAACATCCCCACTATGCGGGACCTCAACACATAGGAAATCATCAAGTCGTTTCACAACCCATACGGCACAATCATAATCACACCTGAATTTGATGAAGAAGGAACAACATCCGCTGTTCTAATACCTTTCCATGAAAAGCGCTCTACTGAAATGAACTTGCCTGGCTCATACGAAGCCCATAATCATATTTAAATCCATCCACATACATTGATCCACCTCGCTCGCACCAAACTTAGCTATTGTCTTTTACATGGGTCCACATCAACCTCATAATCGGGACACACACCCCATTATCCATAATCAACTAAACCGATTGCTCTCCAAGCATAAATTCTTAATTAAGCAACATTGCACTTCTTTATACTCTGTCCAAATCTTCAATCCATCAAGTGACTACATGTCACACTTTATACAATCTTTTCGCGGTCACGCTTCCACGACCTTCCACACACAAGGCAACAAGTCTGCCCATCCACCACTGGCCATACTATGCTGTAAGACAAATCAAGAACTCATAAGCAGAGTACAAAGCCTCTTCCACCGAATCTCAATCTCAGGCGACATTGAAGATAACACCAGCTTATACTGAACTTTCAAATCACTTTTTCCTTGCTCTTCCGAGCTCATGACATCCTTATCATCACCGAACTGTAAATCTCGATTCTTACTCCCAGTTACATACTGCTTTCCGCACCTAACATACCAACATGAGGTAGTGCAAGAATTCCATCATAACTTCCGAACCACCCATAGAGGGTGAATACTTCATCACATAGAAATCTCTTACTCTACTCAATTCAAGAGTACCATCTCAACACACGAGTGAATTCCCGCTATCACCCAATCATGCAAATACTTAAGTAGTAGTCTATACCACCATAACCCTTCCGGGATCTGCCTACACCTGACAGGCCATAGCACTCAAATGCTCCCACATGAAATCCGATACGACGGCCGACAAGCCCCGCACACACCGGCACAAACCACATGCATAACTTAAATCACATCAAATGAACCGATCACCGCCGCAAATGTGCCATTTCAACCATGGCTAATCAATCCATCTTCTTTTAATCATCTTCAATTGCCTCAGGAATAATAGCAACTTCCTTCAACCCATAGCAAACTCAACCCTCACTCATCCCGAGCGACCTTGATTCACGAGACTATGCTGCCTAAATCCCGCAACCCGTCTCATACCCTTCTGATAATCTTTCTATAATTCGGAGTTTATTCCTCTCACTCCTCCAATACTATCTTGCATGCTGAAACATATCATAGAACATCCCAACCATCCTTCTTTTTCTCCGAAATTACTCTGCAAAATCTCGATTCTCGATCATACTGCTGCCTGAAACCCTTAAACGCCGCATTCTTAACTTTTGAATTCACTAGTACCGCTATTGAGAGTCACCCACTCTGACTGGCCCCGAATACAATCAACACCAAGTCTCTTCTAGCACAGGAACACCTTTTTCAATGAAACACGTGACTGAGTCACTATCCTTACAAATCGCCCATGCCTTAAGCATAAATTCTGAATCTTCCAAAGCCTAACCCTGATCCGATAGGGCCAACTTTTTCACATATTCATCGAATCCCACGCATAATTATCATTTTACTCCTTTCCCTTAGCTGTAACAACTTGCCGATATGCTGACAATTCGCAACCCTATGGTAACACAATCCTACAACTCCACTGCAGATGCTAGGACTCCCCCACTTAGCCTGAAGCTACTCCTTGCACCACTCTAGACCCTGCCGAGATCCTTTCTCCTTTGATAATATGATCTTGCTCCACCCATCCGTCCAATTCCTCCAAATCCTCTTGCTAGCACTCCCTAAATACTCAAATTCTCTAGAATCATTCTCACATTCTGCCTCCTACCGACTGGACACTAGAACTCCTCACAGAAACCTGCCAACCCCTCCATTGTTAACCTATTCCCAGAAGACAACCCACCTGTGGAAGTCACCCGCGGAGACCTTCTTACGACGCTGAAATGCACGCTCTCTGTGAATTCAATACCCTATCCTGCCCTGCTTCATTTACCAACTTTACTAGTCCGTCCGCTCCTCATGGACATCCATTAAATGCGCGACAATATCTTTAAATTCCAAGCTATGTTGCCGCTCCCCCACTTTGCGACTGCTCGACTCCCGCTTCTTACACCTAGCCTCCTAGAAATGGAACCACTGCCTAGCCTCACTTCAGGACCATTCTCTGTAGCTCTTAAACCAGGAGATCACCACGACTTCAAGCTCACCGAAGATTATCTTTCTCTAGCTGCCTTCGTTATCAAACTTATCCGGTACTGAACCACTGCACCTCACGATCTCTGCCAACCGCTCTCTTCAATACTTCCTCTCAATACTCTGACCCCACGCAACCGAAGAACCCATAGCACTGACAAATTAACACATCCCATTCGATAAATGACGACGATGACACGTCACAGGTGCATATCCCATCTCACTTTAAGACACCAAGTCTTACTACCTTATCAACCCCCAACTGGACCATTCATAACCCAAATGCCTTTCCTCTGCCGGAACTAGAACACCGAAATCTCGAAATCACACTCTGAGAAGACCTCTCTTCAAACCATTCATCACCCCCAACATACGGGCAAGCATTCTATCATCATATCGACATCGCGCGATAACCAATTGCAAGCATCCTCACTACCTGAGAATAGCCTTAAGGCTCCCGGTAACACAATTACTGAGATGAAACAACATATTATCCTTCTGCAGGGCCATAACAACAACCCCAACCAATTACACATGGAAGCATCTCGAATTACATTCATAGCACCATTTCAATTCCTCAAATTCCTGATCCATAGCAAGCGCTTCGCGACGCGTAAGATTGAGTAGGAATGAACATAGGCATAAGCCTCAAAAGAATCAACTCGCACGATGAAGAATTAAGAAGGGAAGTACTCTTAACAGCCCTGTAGCCTCTTGAAGATAAGTACAAACATCTCCGTATCGATCCTCAAGACTCTACTAGACTTGCTCATGATTCATGATACCTACGGGAACCTAGCGCTCTGATACCATGTTTTCACGACCCAAAATCCCTAAGGTCGTGATGGCGCCGGACATCAATGTCAAGCAAGCCAAATCATTAATTAATTGAAATAACTTTCCTGTTCTAAAACATTTATGAAAATATTTTCTTTCACTTTATTACAAGATAACCAAATAAAATCTGTCAATTTGGAAAAATGGTTTGAATACTACACTTTAACAATTATAACCCAACACATATCCCAGAACCCGGTGTCACAAGTACAAGAGCAATTTCTAAGAATTTAACAATCATTACAAGCCTGTCCGAAATACAACTGGACAAGAAAATTTAAATGAAATAAATACAGTACGAAGGAGACTCTGTCAGCTGCGGATCGCCTCCGAATGATGCAGCTCGCCTAAGTCTCCCAATCCTCCACATTGCTATAAAAGTACCTGTGCAATGAAATTCACAGCAAGTGTAGCATGAGTAAAAAAAATAACGTGTACTCAGTAAGTCGCTTGCCTAACCTCAGAGAGGTAGTGATGAGAGGTCAAATTAGACACTTACTAAAGGTCAATTTAAAATATTTAGGTATGACACTAAATATGATTTACCATAGGCAATTTATAAGAACAAGATTTAAATATCTTTCAACTCCGTTCATGTTTAACACTTTATATCTTCGTCATATTAAACATTAATCAACATGGTGATTTAGTCAAATAATAATAAATTGACGGAAAGGAACAACTTCTTCCAAAACTTTTTTAATAACTTTAAATCTCTATCATTTCAATTGATAATTTAATATTTCAGGCCAGTAATCAGGAAAAAATCATAGCAACTACGCAACAAATATCATGCGCAAGAAATGCTGATGGTCGAACGGAATGGACCAACAATAATAAACTGTGCACTGCCGAGAATCAAACGGCTCGAACCATAGATGCATCTATTTGCCCCGCTCGCGAATCGATCATGCGACGCGATTAAAATAATACGGCTAGCCTGCTCGCGAATCATACATGCGACTCAGGTGCTCATATGAATACACACATAAATACATGGTCATCCTGCCCGCGAATCACTCAAGCGACTCAGGCACCCAAAGTTACACATATCCACATAATAAATCCGTATTTTATCAAGAAGAAAATTTTTCTCTCAGGAAGGTGGTAAATTCTTATTAAAAGAAATCATGAAATATAGGTTTTGAAATCATTTGTTTTTGAAACTCATTTGTCAAGTTTAATGATATTCCACGATACAACCCGATCCATGCACACTAATATCCACAAAAAGATCTATTCTCTTTTTAGAAGATTAAGAAAATGAACTCTAGTTTTCTTTTAGATATTCAATTACGTTTTTGATTATATTAGCAGTTTAATATTACAGGCAGGATTACAAGTACAACACGTAAGGCATGCTAGTGGGTCCTAGGCTACCCGTGCATGGAATAATAGTAGCTACGCACGGACTCCCATCACCTCGTGCGTACGTAGCCCCCGAAGATAATAGTATGTACTGAATTATTTCACTAGGGGGACGATTCCCCCTCACAAAGTTAGAAAGGAGACTTACCTCACTCCGAAATTCTAATACCGGCTTCCAAGCCCCTCCGATGAATCCAACGGACGCACAACGCTCCGAAACTACCACATAACGGCAAAGCAATGAAAATTCATCCTAATACTCACAATAAATTCAGATTATATACTTTTCCAACCCCGCTCGGAGAAATGACCAAATGCCATCGGGCCCACATGCCCGGAAATCCAAAATTCTCGAAGATACATTCTACCCATAGCCCTACTAGTTCAATCATGCAATTTACTCTACATTCCATACTCAAATTCGTGGCTAAATTCCAAATTTACATCTTTCTAGGTTTCTTCAAAAATTTCTCAAATTCTTACCAATTTCCATGCCTAATCCATGCATATAATCTTGTATTTATCTAACAAACGGAAGGAATTTACTTACCTTGATGGCTGACGAAAATCCCCCTTGAAATACTCTCCAAAAATAGCCCATGACAAATGAAAAATGGGTGAGAAATCATAAAACCTGTCTTTAAAACATTTTGCCCAGGCCTCCCTTCGCACCTGCGGTCCAATAGCCGCTCCTGCGGCTCCGCACCTACGAAAATTCCATCGCAGGTGCGGCTCTGACTTAACCCAGCATTTCTCGCTCCTGCGGTCCATTCTTCGCACCTACGCTTCCGCAGGTGCGACCCATCTTCTGCACCTGCGGCCTCCTCAGCTCCAGCCCAGAACTCGCATATGCGGTGCCCTTAGCCGCACCTGCGGCTCCGCACCTGCGGTCAAAGCCTTGCAGGTGCAGTTACACCTGATGACAACAGTCTTCAGCCTTCTTCAACTTCAACATTGATCCTTTAACCACCCGAAATCCACCCAGGGCCCCCGCGACCCTGTCCAATTATACCAACCTGTTCCAGAACATAATGCGGACTTGCTCGAGGCCTCAAATTACATCAAACAACATCAAAACCACGAATCGCACTCAAATCCCAACTTTATGAACTTTGAATTTTCCAACTTCTACAGCCGATGCCGAAACCTATCAAATCACGTCCGATTGACCTCAAATTTTGCGCACAAGTCATATTCAACATTACGGACTCGCTCCAACTCCTAGAATCACATTCTGACCTCGATATCAAAACTTTCACTTCCGGTTGGATTTCTCAAAAACCTTCTAATTTCTATCTTTAGCCAAATGACTTCAAAATGACCTACAGACATCCAAATTCACTTCCGATCACGCTCCCAACTCCAGAATCACCATACGGAGCTATTCCCAGACTCGGAATCCCAAACGGACATCAACCTCACTGGAATGCACTTCAAGCCCAAATTCATGAAATCCTTCTAAAATGCTGACTTCCACAATATACGCCGAAACACTCCCGGATTATCCAAACCCCGGGCCGGACATACACCCAAGTCCGAAATTATCATACGAACCTACAGGAACCTTCAAATCCTGATTTGGAGGTCGTTTACTCAAAATTCCAATCTTAGTTGTTTCTTCCAACTTAAGGCTTCTAAAATGAGAATTTTCTTTCCAAATCAATTCTAAAATTCCTGAAATTCAATTCCGACTACACCTACCAATCATAACACCTGAAATGGAGCTGCTCACGACTTCAAACCACTGAACGACCGATCGGGTGGTTACAGAATTGGACAGAACATGCAAATGTAATAAATCCTCTGATGCTTTAACATGGCTACAGGAAAATCACAGTAGCAACAGAAGAAGACTTAGATTTGGGAGTCAACTGCCTAAATGGGATCCCAAAAGCAAGTACCTCACTCTTCTTGGGAACAAAATTTGAACCCACTATGGTAATACTGGTCACCATAAAATTGAATGCAATGCAAAACAGCAGGCCAGTCAAAGGAATAAAAGTTTTGTTCGAAAGAAAAATTGGTTACCAAATTGGGAAAAAATGGACTTAATTCATCATTTCTCTTATAGAAAGGGACCCAAACTAGTTTGGGTTCCTAAGAATAACCCATAATTTTCTTTTGTAGGTTCAAGTGAAAGGGAGTAGTCAAATATGGTACATGGTTAATGGCTGCTCAAAACACATGACAGGGAACAAGGAACAGTTCCTTTCACTCGAAAACCTCAAAGGAGGAAATGTCTCCTTTGGAAATGGGAAGAAAGGTGAAATTATTGGGGTTGGTAAGGAAAGTATGATACACGTTCCATTGAGAACGTTTACTTGATAGATGGCTTGAAATATAGCCTAATCAATGTGTCGCAACTGTGTGACAGAGGTAACTTGGTTGCATTCACTTCTACAAAATGCTTTGTAATTAATCTTATCACTGAAAAGATTGTTTTGCAGGGAAAGAGAGTGAATAATATCTATATCATAGATCTATCCACTCTGTCAGAAAATGAACTAACATGTTTAAGTGTGCTGGACAGTGATCCCCTCCTTTGGCACAAAAGACTTGGCCATGATAGTTTAAATCAACTCAACAAACTAGTCTGCAAGGACCTAGTGATAGGTCTCCCTAAAATTAAGTTCAAGGAAGACAAAGTTTGTGAGGCTTGTGCAAGGGGGAAGCAAGTAAGATCATCTTTCAAAATCAAGAAAATGGTATGTACCACCAGGACGATGGAACTGATCCATATGGACCTATGTGGTCCTATGAGAACATTAAGCAGAGGTGGTAAGAGATATGTGATGGTGCTTGTTGATGACTATTCTAGATTTACCTGGACATTGTTTCTAACATCTAAAGATGAAGCATTTGACATGTTTACTTCTTTTGTTAGAAAAATACAGAAATAATTAGGAAATCAACTTGCATCAATTAGGTCTGATCATGGCACTGAATTTGAAAATGCTAAATTTGCTGAATTTTGTGATGAGCATGGCATAGATCATAACTTTTCTTCCCCTAGAACTCCATAACAAAATGGAGTGGTTGAAAGAAAAAATAGGACACTTGAAGATATGGCCACGACCATGCTTCTTTCTAGTAAACTACCTCCTAGCTTGTGGGCAGAAGCTGTAAACACTGCATGCTATATCATAAATAGGTGCATGACTAGACCACTTGTAGAGAAGACTCCCTATGAGTTACTTAAAGGGAGAAAGCCCAATATATCCCATCTTAGGGCTTTTGGCTGTAAGTGCTTTGTGCACAACAATGGCAAGAACTCCCTAGGTAAGTTTGATCCCAGAAGTGATGAGGGAGTATTCTTGGGATATTATTCACATAGTAAGGCTTATAAAGTGTATAACAAAAGAACTATGTGTGTTGAAGAGAGTGTAAATGTTATTTTTGATGAAATTAACATTCTCTATGAGAGACACGAACAAGTAGATGAAGAAATTGGGCTGGTCAGAAACTCAGACCAAACTAGAGAAAAAGTAGAGGAAGTAACAGGAGATGGAACAGGTTCATCCATCCTAGGCAACATGCCAGGGGGAACTGAGCAACAAACTAATTTCCAAACCTCATTGGAACCTGTCCCTTATCCTGTTCCTCAGAAACAAGACATTGTAGGATCTTCAAGTAATACCCAGTTGGTTGTAAAACCACACAGATATCAAATCTCACACCCATTGAGAACATTATAACTGATCCAAAATCTGGAATCAGAACTAGATCTTCTTTGAAAAATCTGTGTGCGTTTGATGCTTTTCTATCCTTGATTGAACCTAAATATTGCTAAAGCTTTGCAGGATGCAGATTGGATAAATGCAATGCAAGAAGAACTCAACCACTTTGAAAGGAGTCAAGTTTGGCATCTGGTACCTAGACCCTTTGATAGATCATTGGTTGGCACAAAGTGGGTATTCAGAAACAAACTTGATGAAGATGGAACAGTTACAAGAAACAAGGCAAGATTAGTGGTTCAAGGATACAGTCAGGAGGAAGGAATAGACTATGATGAAACCTTTGCTCTTGTGGCAAGGTTGGAAGTAATTAGGCTCCTCATATCCTTTGCTGCTTACATAGAATTCACCCTTCACTAGATGGATGTCAAGAGTGCCTTCCTGAATGGCTATCTCAAGGAAGAAGTGTTTTTAAAGTAGCCTCCGCGGTTTGAAAATAAGGAGAATCCGGATCATGTGTACAAGCTTGACAAATCACTGTATGGGATCAAGCAAGCTCTAAGGGCATGGTATGAAAGGCTTTCAAAATTCCTGCTGGAACATGACTACAAGAGAGATAAAAGTGATAGCACCTTATCCTTGAAGGAAAAAGGTAAAGATCTCTTGGTAGTGCAGATATATGCAGATGACATAATCGTTGGGGAAACTTCTGAAAAGTTAAGTAAAGAATTTGCTAAACTAATGGGGAGTGAATTTGAAATGAGCATTATGGGTGAGCTTAATTTCTTTTTAGCCTACAAATTAAACAAAATTTAAATGGTACTATGACCCATCAGCAAAAATATGTGAAATAATTGCTTAAAAGATTTAAAATGGAAGACTCAAAGGAAATTGACACTCTTATTGCAATAGCCACAAAACTAGATGTGGATGAACCTGGTTCATCTGTCGATCAAAAGTTGTATAGAGGAATGATTGGTTCATTGTTGTATCTTACTGCCAGTAGACCTGGCATTGTCTTCAGTGTAGGGCTTTGTGCAAGATTTCAGGCTAATCCAAAGGAATCACACTTAACTACAGTGAAGAGAATCTTGAGATACCTTAAAGGCACCACAAACCTCTGTCTTTGGTATCCTAAAGGTAGTAATTTTGATCTTGTGGGATATGCTGATGCTAACACTGCAGGATTTTTGGTAGATAGAAAGAGCACCTTAGGTATGGCACACTTTTTGGGCTCATGTTTTTTATCTTGGGCCACTAAGAAACAGAATTCAATAGCTCTATCTATTGCTGAGGCTGAGTACGTGGTTGCAGCCTCATGCTGTGATTACTATAGATTAAGCAACAACTGATGGACTTTGGCATAGAGGTCGGATGCATTCCTATCTTCTGTGATAACACTAGTGCTATTAGTATGACAAAGAACCCCGTCCATCATAAAAGAACAAAGCACATAGATGTTAGACACCATTTTCTAAGAGACAACTATGAGAAGGGAATGATCTCTATTGAATTATGTGCTACTGACAAACAAATTGCTAACATCTTTACTAAGGCACAAAGAAGAGAGAATTTTGAGAGAAACGTGTTAGAATTAGGGATGATTAAGATCACCTACTTGAACCAATTCAAAACAAAAATGAAAAAAAAAAGGAGGAAATGTTTTTTGGCTAGGAATTCTGAAAGGTGTAAATAATCAGAATAATCGTTTCTCAGTCACATGCCGTAAAAAGTATACTCCTGTGCCATGTGTTAATATGACTCACTGATCCCTAATGAAATTTTCTCTATTTTGGCAAATTAAGACATGATCAAGAGCATTTTTAGAGAAGAACCTGGTTCATCAGTGCTGGTTCATCTGAATAGCGAGGTATGTGTTCTACACTTTGCACAATTTGAAATACTAATATTTAAATCATGAACAGAGGCCTACTCAAGCCCAAAATCTTCAAAAGTCTATCCAATTGACTTTGAACCAGTTCCGTTTCAACAAGAATCCTCACCAAATTAAAATACCTAGATTCTAGGGAAGCCTTAGCCGTCTATTCAAAACTAAAATTTAATTCAAGCCATCCCCTCCCTTGAAGAACCATTCCCAAATTGCCAATGGCTCTTTCAAGTCGGCACTGAGGTGGAAGAAACTAGGTCTTCCGATTCTGAACAGGTAACTTCTGTACCACAACCTTCTTCTGAGGTCGCTAAAAACTTAAAAAATAGGTTCATACTGGTTGGGTCTATGGTAGATGTGGAAATGCTTGAGAAAAGAAGGAGAGAAGATAAAAATAAAATAGAAAAAGAAAAGGAGAGTGAGGGAGTATAGAGTAATGAGAAGAGGAAAAAGGAAAGAAGTGGCTGATTCTTCACCCACCTCTGAATCTGTTAGAATGGCTATTTGTGGAGCTGAGTCAGAAAAGGAGGAAGAAAGTAGCAAGAACGCATGGGGAGGTGGATCAGGAGAAGCCGCTGAAGGAGTAGTGAATCTCGGAAAGCAAGCAGATGAACCTGGTTCATCTATTGAAGAAACACTGGCGGATCTGCTGAAAAAGATAGGTAACAGTTACAAATCTAAGAAGAAACGAACTCCTAAGGCTACAACCCCTGGCATAGCAAGAGTCAACAAGAAAAGGAAAGTTGCTTCTTCTGAGACTTCTGATATTACTCTTCCAAGAGGAAGAACTACAAGAAGCAAGTTAAAGCAAAGTGAGGACGAGTTGAAGAGAGCTTTAGAGCAGAGTAAGAAGAAAAGAGTGGAAAAAGGGAAAGAAAAGGTTGTTGAGCCTATTGAGGCTTTTGAAGTGGATGAGATGGACCTGGTCAATCAAAGTGAAAAAGTGGCAGAGGTAGAGGTTCAGACCCCTAAGACCAAGAAAGCCAAAACTTCCTCAAAGAAGTCTTCATTTGTTTCTAAATCTGCTGAACCGTCTACCTTGGCTAAACGAACCAAGTCTATAGTTCTTCCAAGCCTTAATTTTTTAGCCCTGCCTAGAACTTTCAGTGATCCAGATTCGGGATTTTTTTTGTTGCTCATGTTTTAAATATTTTTATTTCATTTTGTGGATTGTGGTAGAATCATATTCTCTCTAACAATGAAGTTTGCTGCTTTTGTTGTTATTCATTGTCTATATTTCTTATATAGTTTGAATTCTTAGTTGATTATTGATGATTAATCCATGAATGTATTTGCAGTTTCCCCAGTGGCCATGAGTGATTTTTACCTATCTGGGATTCACACATATTTTTGCAACTTTTCGATAATGCCAAAAGAGGGAAAAATGGTTGTTCTCTGAACAGTGATATTTATAACCTAATGACCCTGGTTCTTTTATGATAAATGCTCAATACTCTAAAATGAGTTAATGTTGTATTAAGTTGGTTACAGGCCTAAGCACAGAGTTTGTCATCATCAAAAAGGGGAAATTTGTTGGCCCAAGAAAGAGAATAGTTTTGAAGATTGACAAAGGAACTCAGAGATGAACTAGGTCCATCACCGGAGACATAGACACATGCAGAGTTTAAGGCACGTGAGGTGCACATGCAGGAGATAAACAAAATCTTGAAAATAAGAGATATCTCCTGATCGAAAAGAATGCAAAATGATAAGGAGAAGGACTCCTTACTCAATAAGAACAAAATCTAAGATAAGGAAGGATTTGAGGAGTTGAGTTTGACTAGAACTCTTCCACCAAGGAAGAGTTGTATTGGGATTCTAGTTAATTCCTTATATTCTAACTCCTATATATTTCGGAATGTTCTTATTGTAAAGGGACGTACAAAATATAAATTTATCAAGAATTGAGAGCAAGATTCGTGAAGAAATTTAGCAAGCAATTCGAGCCAAATTGTAGAGTGCGAATCTGGAGCTACTTGAACCAGCTAGAAGAACCAGTTCCATCTGTTGTCTTTTAGTTTAGTTTATTTGTAGTAAGTGATTACAAAGTGTATCTTTTAGCTTTATCTAGAAGCAATTGTAATAGGTAGTGAGTATTCAAGTTAGAGTTAACTTGAAACTTGTCGCAAATAGCTAGAGGCTAGTTTGCCACAAGGGGATTAGAGTTAGTCCTTAGGTTTACAAAAGAGTTTATTTTGTAAATGTTGTTTGGCTCATTGATTTAGTGAAGAGTTTGGGAAAATCCTACTTGGAAGTAGATCATGATTTTTTTACCTTTTGAGCCAGGTGTTTTCCACGTAAAATTGTTGTGTTTCTTTATTTTCTGTAATTATTATTCCGCAAACTGTAGGAGTTGGAACACATAGAAGAACCTGGTCCTTCTATAACTACTGCACGCAAATATTGGTCATCACACAAATCCCCCCCCCCCCCTCTTGTGTGGTATTGACATTGATAAATATCAATGTAGCAAATAATCCATAACTTAAAGTGCATAATATAATAAACTTTTCTAGCAACATGACATATAAAATTCATATCGATCTAGTCAAAGTCTATAAAATCCTCAATAGCTAAAGCATAAATAAAATTAGTCTAACTCAATTATCAGGTGACGACATCAAGTTCAGTACAAGAAATTTGCGATCTTCCAATGGATACCCAATCAGCGTGCGACAGAAGTCTGCATGTTTGCAAAGAAATATATAAACTTTCATGTGCATACTAGGCTCTAAATCCAACACTTGTACCATTTTCCATATCTCACTCTCAGAAATAGGTGGCATAGTTGAAAGGCGATTAATTGCATTAGCCAAATTATTCATCCCACCTCTCAACATATCAACCATGCCTTCAAGATGATCTTGTTTAGATTTTTTATTCCTGCTAGAAGTCGGTACCTCTGAATATGCATTTGATTTACGTGCTTCCTGAGTTGATTGATATTGCTCATATTGTCCATGTTCCTCGATATTTTTCAAAGAGGCAGCATTCATGGAAAGTAGTTCATCTACCTCATCAATAGTCAATGAACTATCACTTGATTTTCTCAAATTATTACGAGCACCCCTTCTTACCATATCTGCTCCAGTCTCAGCTTGCTTTCCAATAGCTCTATCCCTTCCATATAGCTCAATTAGCTTATCATAATTCTAATCGGCTTGTTTCTCCATTCAACAGCTTCAGGCTTAGCCTACACAAAAATAGTACAATATAATAATGCAGAAAATGAGATAAACATTATAAGATGCAAATAAAGAAAACAACTGCTAAAAATAAATGTACCTGTATTAATTGATCTCATACTTTAGATTCAGCATTCCACACATTTATGTTGGAATCCCATGCAAACCCGCTCATCCCATTTTGAAAGGTCTCATAACACTTGTTAAATTTTGTTTTAATATCTCTCATTCTGTTGTGAACTCTCTCCTTGGTAAAAACTTTATCTAAAAATTTTGATTGCAGCTCTTTCACCATATTGTCAATCGCGTGTGCAGAAAAAGTTCCACCAACCCTGTTTCCAAGTGTGTGCTCATGATAGAATGCATCAATTAAGGCATCATCCATAGCATTTGACCAAATACAAACAGAAGTGTTATCTGAAAGATTTGTATCGCTTGATAACTATATAATTAAGAGATATTCATAAAACTTAATGAAAACTTTATCAGACATAATATTTGTAAGAGTTATAAAATAAAATAAATGCATAGTACATAATATTTTTTATTCAAATAATAGCCAAAATTACTTTCAAACAACATCAAATAAATAAACACAAAAAAATTCGTTGACTTTTTCTCTCCTAAAAGATTAAACTTGATAATTAGTCCACATGTCAGCTGCTATGCCATCTCTAATCAACTCCCCCTTCTAAACTCCTCATTACTTTCCCTATGATTCGATGGTTCTTCATGCACATCATTATCATTCATAAGCTCCGCATCAGCTTGTGCAAGTAACTCATCATTTGGATCTGCACCTCTTAAGTAATTGTGAAAAATACAACATGCAAAAATAATAAGCTTTTGGGTTTCAACACCATATGATGGTTCATTTGAACTAGAAATTATAGGAAATCTCTTCTTAAGAACTCCAAAAGCTCGTTCAATAGCATTACGCAAAGATGAGTGTCACAAATTAAATAATTCACGAGGATTTCGAGGTGGATTTCTTGAATACTCTTTTAAGTGATATTGCTCCCCCGATAAGGCGTAATAAGTCCACTTCTCAACATGAATCCAGCATCAACAAGGTATTATTTTCCTAAAGATAAAAAGTAAAAACTTTAATTATTTATTCATCACATCTAACTTTCCCTAGATAAATATATGAAATATTTACCTTCTAAAAGTTTTAGTGGGTATTGTCTATTTAACGCTTCTTTCATGATTCTTGAATCAGATTCCGTCCCATCCCAACTAGCTAACACATATGTGAAATTTAAATCAAATGTGCATACAACCAATACATTTTTTGTTGGATAATCTTTTCTTCCACGGTATCTAGGTGCTACACTTTGTGAAACTTTAACACGTATATGTGTTCCATCAATTGCACCAATACAATCCTGACATTATTATAATAAAATATATGCAATCAACCTTGAATTTAGCTAAAAGTTCAATAAAATTATATTTGTGTTCACCTTAAAATATGGGTAGAATCTTGGGCTGCTGGCAATTTCGGAAGGAACTTGAGATCCATCAGGTTGTTTAATAAATTTTTGATATAACCCCAAGATCGCTCACAGGACAATATGAAAATGACGACTGAACGACTCCCTAGATCGTCGAAAGTTAAAAGCTAACTTGCGATTCGTCGTATTATGTGCTAATAGATAAGTGTTTTTGCAACTTGCTCTTCAACTGTAGCTTGAAGTTTTGGTCTAAGATCACCCTCTCTAACTAACATCTCACATAGATCGGTAAAGTTAAAGGGTTCATTCTTATAATATTACGATAAAGTTCAGTTGAGAATAAATGACTCAATAATTCATGTCTAACTTGTTCACTTTCCCGTCGTATGTCATGTGTGATCGTACGTCGGTCATTTCTAATTTCACGTACATAAGTCCAAAACCAAATAGCTACTAAGCAAGCAACATATGTAGCTAAAGAGCTCACTTGTTCCAATATTTGTCTATTATTTTGATTATTCCGATCAGCCATCTATAATAAAATTAAGTGAGATACATCAACCAATTAACTACGTAAAATAAATATGAACCGAAAATATAACTCTTCTTCATAGAAAACATTTTTAAGTATGATGGAGAATTCAGATACATGCTAATAGGATTGTACAAAAAAGAGAATTCTAGTCAAATATTGCATCACATTACACTAAATTAATTAAGTAAATAGAAAAATACAAGTCCTAAAAAAGCAAATTTAAGTAAAAAGAAGAACATTATACATAATGAGTACTGAGCAAGACAGGGGAATGTAAATTAACGTGTCTGTGCGTGCAAGGGCGTATTTACGTTTATGTTAATTAGACCCGAATAATATTTTAACACAAATGAAAAAGGCTAATTTCAGGATTGCCAGTTAAAAAACTTTTCATAAAGAATGGGAAAACATCAAGCAAAACAAACTAACATACAATTATAGTTTTTAAGTTTCATGGTTTTCTACCATGTAGACAAGACATACTTCCAGAGAAACAGATACCATAATTAATCATTAATCCAAGTTCTTAATCTTAATAAAGTATCCGACTTTAGAAATCATTATAGTGTGAAGAAGATCGTATATTTGCTCACTGCTTGGAAGCTTCAGCTTTTCTTCTCTAACTTTTGCACTTCTACTATTACATTATCTCAGTTTCTGTCATATCTTACCTTGAGATTTAGGATGCTTTCTCTCTGTTAGTGATACCAAAAATTATTCGCTTATATTTTTGAAAATAAATATATTAATATTTTTGAAGAATATTACTGGTTTCATCTAGAGAAGCTACATACTATGTACTTCATGGTTCATAGGTTCGTACATGGATTATTGTTACAACAGAAGCCACACATAATTCAAGTTTTATATTTCTTGTCGGTTTTGATTGTATCAAACCAATAACTTGATGCTACACTTTAAACCATGATATTAACTTGATAAATTATATCACCAGAACATATAGTTTTCAAAGATCATAGATGAACTAGCCAGTGAAAATACACAAGAAAAGAGATGAAAAACTAACCAGGGAAAACTCTTGTCTGGAAAGAGACGAAGTAGCTGACGTAGTTAACCAGGGAAGTACGTAGTTGAGTAGTTGCACGGCAGAAAGAAGATGGAGACAAAGTATTTATAATATAAATAATAGGGTAAAGGGTAAAATTAAAATATAGAATAATAAGTGTAGGCGTAATTGAAAAGAAAAATACGGAACAATCCCACCACACTGATTTGGTTGTTTCATAAAATGAGGTTTTTCATTGTTCCGGAATAATGAATTTAACAATATGATACAATCAGTTTTATATTAACAATCAAAACAAACATTGTATCTGGGGAAACAATACAATATCGCGGGAAACAATCATCCAAACAATACGTTAGTCTATTGGTTTTGCTAGTCTTAAGTTAGAAAAGGTCTCGAGTTCAATTCAACTTTATCATAATTTTTAACCCACATAGGCTCTTTCAAATATTTACAAAACAAAAATGTACTAGTTGTGGTTTGAACCTTTGACCTCTTAAAGTAAAATCAAGCACATAACCAACACACCAAGATACAATTATTGTCAAGTTGTGTCATTCTTTTATACTTATCCGTTTCTTCACAGTATTAATGCATATGCTTTATTAATTAAATTTTTTAACAAAGCGGTGCTGGATGACACTGCTTCGTTAAAAGTCAATCCGCCCTTGTCCTTGGACGTTATATCTAATAAAATATTGAAGGTGCATATAAACTAACTCAAACACTACAATTATAAGTAAGAAATAACAAATGCTCTAATACTTATTAGTAGTTGGAAATTGATATATGTATACCTTCAATGTGCACATAGTCAGATAGACCGACAGTGAGGGGCTAGAAAATCCGAAAAGAAGAGTTATCTATAGAAAAGAACCAACGAATCACGACAAATATAACTAGATTTTGGGCCTAGGGTTCTTGTGCGTAGGTTTGTAGGGTTAATGAAGAATACTAATTGTTGTAGTCTATTACTACAACTATAAGCAGGTTTTGCTGTTGTAAATGAAAAATTATTTTTCCAAGTTTTACTAATTCACAATTAGGTTGGACATCAATTAAACAAACCCCCCCCCCAATCCCCGCCCACTTTAATTTGAAATGCACATTCCTTGGTCAACTTTGAACAATAGTCATTTTCCCTCGTATATATCAATTTTTTTTTAAAATACCCATTTTACCACTACTTATCAATCTTTTTTAACATCTTTAAATCGTGATATTTTTTCAAAATTATGTAAAGAACTTACCTATATTAGATATAGTTTTTGAGGAAAAAGAGAAATAGTAATTATGTATATAAGTGAATGACATGCATAGTGAAAAAAATAAGTAGAATAAAAAATTAGGTTTTATAATCAGGATCAAAACTCTAATATTTATTTATCCAAGTGAAAACAAAATAGAGGAAAAACTTTAAAAATATATAATTTAATGTAGGTGTGACGATCTGATAGGTCATTTTGAGTACTGGCTCCCTTTTCTATGTTCTGAGACCTCTCGTAGCTTTATTTGATTTTTAATGACTTGCATGCATGGTACGTGTCATTTTTCGAAAAGTTTATATATGAAATTTTGAAGAAAATGCTATTTTTGACTTAAAAAGAGGCTAGGGTTGACCACAGTCAATATTTTTGGCAAACGATCCCATATCGGTGTTTTGATGATTCTAATAGGTTCGCATGATTTTTTGGACTTGTACGCATGTTTGGTTGGGGTCCTGGATGACCCGAGGTCATTTCAGAGCATTATGTGAAAAGTTAGAATATTGAGTTTCAAAGTTGAAATCTTGAGCTTTGATGATCAAGTCTTGATATTTGATGATTTGAGTTAGAGATCGAGTTTGTATAATATTATTACACTTGTGTGAATGTTCAAATTGGAGCCGGGGGGCTCAAGTGAGTTTCAAATGAGTTTTAGAATGTTTTGAACTGCTGAAGGGTTGTTGGTTTTTCTTACATGCAGATCTCGCAATTGCGAGGTAACTGCACGCAAATGCGAGCTTCACTTTTGCAAGTGACTGCTTCCATTTGTGAAATTGGGCTAGGGATTGAAGACTTCACTTTTGTTAAGCCAGTGTCGCAATTGGGGACTGAGGGTGGTTGCATTTGAGACATTGAGCAGAGGATAGGCAGCTTCGCAAATGCGCAGCTTACTCCGCATTTGCGATGAAAAATCGGATCTTAGCTCATTTTACACTATTTTACAATCCTAAACTCCATAAAGACAATTTTTGAAGAGGATTTTCTTTCCAAATTTATTGGTAAGAAACTTTAACTAGTTTTCAATCAATTTTAATTACTTTTTCATAAGTTTAATCATCAAATCGATGAATTTCAAGATAGAAATTAAAGGTTTTCAATAGAATGAATCTTATAAAATTGAGATTTTTAGACTTCGAATTGAGGTAGGATTTTGAAGAAAAACACATATCTAGGGTCAAGAATGAATGTATAATCAGGATTTGGCCCGAATCTCGAATTTCGACCATGTGAGTCTGGTTTACTTTTTTTAATAATGGTCAAGATAGAACCTTTTTGCATTCTTGGGTAGTTTCTAAAGCTTGTTTTGAATTGTTTAGACGTTATTTGGCTAGATTCAATTGGTTTGGAAGCTTGTTAGAAGGAACATCCGCAGTTGATTGTTGATTGTGTTACGGAAAGAGGAAGTGTCGTTATAATCTTGATTTGAGGGGATTAAGACTTGATTGGTATATTTGCTACGCGATTTATGCAAGGTGACGAGGGTATATGCGCTTGTCATGGGTTCAAGCATGCAGGGTGGGCTATTATTATCATGTTATCATTCATTCCATGTAGTATCTTGTTGCCTGCTTTAATTGCTACATGTTTTTAATTGCTATTTAATCCTTTAATTGTTACATATCATTAATTGTTACATGTTTTTATTTATCCCTTCCTTGAATATTAGCAGTTTTTACCTGATATATGCTCTCATAGTGTTAAATGAACGTTTTTACTGTTTCATGCCTTTACTTGTTACTTGTTACTTATTGCACTTTATTATGTTATATTCGATTGTGTGAGCCCTTGGCTGTTCTATGTTAATGACTTGTCGAAGTTCATGTTGTCTTACGGTGTGAAGGTACTTTATGAATTTGAGTTGTTGGTTGTTCTCTGCTTGTACTCATATTTTCTTTGTGATTTATACGCTTTTGTTCCCTTTTTATGTTGTAATTTTGGAATTTTTTGTATTGAGTTGTTAATCTTAAATGAAATGATATTGAAAACGGGTTGCGCACCACAACAGAATGGAAACGAAATGATATTGGGAATGGATTGCGCACCGCAACGGAATAGGAATGAAATGATATTGGGATCGTATTGCTCGTCACAATAAATGTTGATTTGGAATTGGGATCGGTTTGCGTGCCATAATGGGAAATGATGTGTTATATCTGTTTGTAGCCGTGGTGTTCTATTTTTCGTACTGTGACATGAGGTTATGAGGTGATGTTATTCTGGGGCCCTCTATTAGTTGACCTTATGGTCCCGTTCTTATGAGTTTATCCATTTTCTCTATATTTTTGTTGTCTTCTATTTATTATTCATACAGGTTTATAGTGAGTGTCTTGTCATAGCCTCGTCACTACTTCGTTGATGTTAGGCTCGACACTTACGGAGTACAAGGAGTCAATTGTACTCATACTACACTTTTGCACTTCTTTTTCAGATTTTGGTATTGGTCCTAGCATCTCATAGTGGAGATTGCTCGGACCTGATCTAACCAAGAGACTTGAGGTAGAGTTGCAGCGTGTTCACATTCCTTGAAGTCGCCTTCCTATCCTGATTACTATTAATTTTATTTCGAACAATTGTATTTCCTTTAAGACTTTATTTGTAGCATTCTAGTCGCTCATATACTTGTGACTTCGATTTTTGAGATTAGCATAAACATCGTTACTTCTGGATTTATTATATGTATTTTAGAGCATTTCAGTCTTTAATTCTTAATATTATGGTTTTTAAATTGTTAAACTGATTAATTCTTTAGCTAATGTTGGCTTGCCTAAGAAGCGGATGTTAGGGACCATCACGGCCCCGTGGTTCGGATTTTGGGCCGTTACAAGTTGGTATCAGAGTACTAGATTTCCTAGGTCCCAAGAGCCATGAGAAATCTTAGCAAATTCACGAGGATCGGTATAGAGGCATTTGTACTTATTTTTTAGAGGCTATAAAGCTTTAGGAAATTTCATTTTCTTTCTTTCTCTATCGTGCAACTTTGTTCTATCCCTGAGTTTGAATCATTATTCTCTTAATCTCTCGCAGATGGTGAGGACAAGTACGACATCCAAAACTAATCAAGAGACGGAGCCCCAGGTTGCATCCACTACCAAGGGTAGAGGTCGGGGCTGAGGTAGAGGTAGAGCTCAGCCTAGAGCACGTGCAGCAACACCTGTTGTCAAGCCGTAGATCGATCAGGATGAGGAGATCCCTATTCTGACCACGTATGTAGGACCAGATCAGGTCCTAGAGGGGTACATTCCTACCCTAGTGCTTTAGGATGCCCTAGTCCACCTTGTTGAACTTATGGACAGTGTGTCCCAGGCCGATGTGTTCTTCGTGTTAGTACTAAGTGCATTAGACTTGTTGCTATTTGTGGTTAGTCTAGACACTAAGAGAATGCCTTGAGCCCTCTCATTAATAATTCAATAGCCTGAAAATCTCCGTTGCAGAAGAGCGATATGTCGTATGCAAAATGTAAATGGGTTAGTTTAAGACTTTTTCACTTGAGATGTGTAGGAAATATTGGGTCCACCCATAAGGAGTGCTCTAAGGCCCAATAGGGTTATTAGTTAACCCTAAATATTCCCTATATAAGTACACTTGGCGTGTACATTAAATAGAAGCTTAGCAGTATTTTTTCTACACTCTTTCTTCCTCTCTCACTTGAACTAGGTTTAGACTGTGGAATTGGGGGTTGATCCAACACACCGTGACACCCACCGCCGACCAGTAATTCCAGCCGCGGTTCATCCATTTTCGCTTCCGCTTCACGAAGAACAAGTAAGTTCTCAGTTTATGTTTTACACGCTATCTAATGTGTTTAGATTAACGTGTTTCTACATTGGTATCAGAGTCATAGGCTGGTTTTCTGGTCGGGAATGTAATAATATTGTTCTAATCTTTTTGTAGATTTAGAATTATGTGTTAATCCGTATTGAAATTTAAGTGCAATTGATTAAGGTTATTCAGTTAATCCCATTAATTTTTTTGTCTTCTTCCGATTTTGAAATGAGTTTTCAAAATAGAACAAAATAAAATAGAAGAAACTGAGAGGCTGATGATTAAACAGTAACGAATTTTTTTCTATACTTGTCATCATCAAAACTGAATTTGTTAATTGATTTACCCTAAAATTCCTTTATGGAAAACTTTCAAATATCACAATTAAGAAATCAGTATTTTTGAAATCAATTCTTTTATAAAAGACAAATAAAGATTTTTTTATCAAGTTTGCCTAATGTCCGCCTGACTTCTACTGCCAACCACCATTAGAACTCCGACGACTAGCGGCCATAAGTCGCAACGAAGAGTATGAGAGGTCATGATTTCTCTTTTCTATGAAAATTAGAATTTTGAAGCTTAGTGCTTCAATGGTGGGTGGCGGATGAACATAGAAAAGATGAAAGAGTTAGTGCCATAGAAAAATAATTATTTTTACTTGATGCTCCAAGAATGTGTATAGTAACAGTGAATAGGAGAGAAAAATATACACCAAAATTTTCTCTCTTCAGTGGTAGAACAAAGGAGTTTTGTGCTCCAATGTCAAAAAGACAAAGACGACAATGGTGAAAGAGAAGGAACTAGTGTTCTTTTAATTTTATAATTAAAAAAAAAGGGGAAAGAGGGGAAATTAATAGACAGATGTGGAGGCTATTAAAGAAAGTAATGTTTTGCATACCCTGATACTTAAAACAATAGGGATTTGAGAATGATATATCTGGGCTTCTTTCTCAGTTGGCAGATTCTTTTTATGGGCTTCAGGCCCACTTTATGTCTTATTTAGCTTTATTTTGAGCTAATGGCTTAAATAAAATTTATTTTTATTTTCGAAAATTAGTCATACGGACATAATTTTCAGAATATAAATTTAGTATTTATATTCTTTTAATTAAAAAAAATTAGAATTATTTTACTATCCCAATTTCTTGAAATGTTAATTAGTCTAACATTAAACTTGCTTGTTAATTTGTTTAACATGCTTGAATGTCAATTTGTTTAACATTATATATACTTGTTAATTTGTTTAACATGTATAATATGTTAATTAGTTTAACATTAAAGTAAAATTTATGTGAATTTGTATAGCATGTAATAAATGTTAATTAGTTTGACATTAATGTATTTGCATGCAAATATAAGTTATTTGTTAACTTATAATCCACATGGGATTATAAAATCATGGAAGATAATTATGTTGTCTTAAACATGATTAAGACACTTAGCTAGATAATTGAATAGGTTAATTTTTATATTATTTTAATTCTTGGACGATGATTGGGGACATAGTGAACTTTCGACTCCATAATTAATAAATGTGTTTATTAACTTAATCAATTAATGCTTAGTGTCATAATATGTATGTATGTAGAACATCGTGCCTTGCTGAGCTCAACAAAGGGTTGAAACTCAATGGTGGCAACTATTAAACCTGGAGCTTGAAAGTCCAGTATGTGCTAGAGGAGCAAGAGGCTCTAGAGGCCATTAACAATGTCACGAATGAGCCCGAGGAAGGCAACACTACTCAGCATAGGCGTGAGCGTGAAGCCTATGACAGTTGGAAGAAAAAGAACTCCATTGCTCGCATTACGTTGTTGAGCACCTTAGATGATGATATTCTAAGGGAGTTAAAGGATCACCAAAGAGCTATGGATCTTTGGAATTCTTTGAGGAAAAGGTTTGGTACTTGTTCCACTACAAAGTTGCGATCCTTAACAATCAAATTTGACTCATATAAGAAACGCCCAGAACATTCAATGAAAACACATATGAGGCAAATGACAAATATGATCAGGGAGTTCAAAGATGCTGGTCATGTGTTGACTGATGAGCAACAAATCCAAGCTGTCATACGCTCTTTACCTAGTTCCTGGGATCATATGAAAATGCATTTGACCCATAATGAAAGAATCACAACTCTGGAAGATGTCCGGAGACACCTTGAGCTAGAGGAGGAACGTCTTGAGGCTGCAAAGCCAATAGCTGAGTTGCACATGGCAACAACCTCCAAAACCATCAGTGATTCAAAGAAAAGGAACTGGGGAAAGAAGAGAGGGCCACCTCAAGTTCAGCCTGCTAAAAGAGCAAAGACTGAAAAAGGCAAGAACAGACGTCCCAAAGGTGTGAAAGTTGCTAAAGTGAAATGCTATAATTGTGACAAGAAGGGTCACTATGCCAGAGATTGCTCTGAGCCTCCTAGAAAGGTATTTCATGATGCTCGAATTAGTGAACTTTGTATTTCTAGTTCTGTTTTTCTAACTGAATCTAATCCTTTGTGGATTGTAGACTCAGGAGAAACAGACCACATAGCCTGGGAACGCAGTGCCTTTGTTGAATTTTGGCGAGTTCCACGTGGAGCAAAGTAGATATATATAGGCAACAACAATAAAGTTGTTTTTGAAGGGATCGGTACATGCAAGTTAGTCCTGCGTGGTGGTCGAGACCTAATTCTATATGATGTTCTCTTTGCACAAACAATTCGCCGGAATGTTATTTCTGTTTCAGTCTTGCTTAAGCTAGGATTTTACTTGTTTTGTCATGGCAATTCTGCCAAGTTAACTTTTGGTTCATCTTTATTTGGTTTTGGTCATGTGACCGAAGGTTTAATTATTATGGATTTGGATTATGATTCATTTTATAATAATGCTAATTTTTCTATGTTTGTTTCTTCACATAAATATGATAGTGATGTAAACATATGTCATGCTAGACTTGGTCATATTGTCCAACAAAGAATGCAAAGGTTAGCAAAACAAGGTTTGTTTTCCAGCATTGAACATGTGGAATTANTGGATTTGGATTATGATTCATTTAATAATAATGCTAGTTTTTCTATGTTTGTTTCTTCACATAAATATGATAGTGATGTAAACATATGGCATGCTAGACTTGGTCATATTGGCCAACAAAGAATGCAAAGGTTAGCAAAACAAGGTTTGCTTTCCAGCATTGAACATGTGGAATTGTCCACTTGTGAAAATTGTCTAGCTGGAAAATCTGCAAGAAAACCTTTTGGTCAGGCGACTAGAGCCGAATATCCATTGCAATTAGTCCATTTAGGCATCTGTGGGCCTATGAATGTTAGGGCTAGGCATGGAGTAAATTATTTCATCACATTTATTGATGACTTTACCCGTTTCAATTATGTCTATTTAATTTCCCACAAATCAGGAGCAATAAGTTGTTTCAAAAGCTATATGAGCTTAGTGGAAAATCAATTAGACAAGAAGATAAAAGCTCTTCGAACTGATCGAGGTCGTGAATATTTATCAAATGAGTTTAATAGTTTATGTGATGAAAAGGGAATAGTTCATCAGTTGACTATCCCAAATACTCCACAACAAAATGGTGTTGCGGAGAGAAGAAACAGAACGCTCCTAGAAATGGTTAGGTCAATGATGGCACAAGCTAACCTCCCAATTAGTTACTGGGGTGATGCGTTGCTTACTGCCGCCTTTGTACTTAACCGAGTGCCTACAAAATCAGTTACTACCACTCTATATGAGTTATGGACTAGAAGACAACCCGACCAAAGTGTATTAAGACCTTGGGGTTGTGCTGCCTATACACATGAATCCTCTCACAAATATGGAAAATTGGGCCCGAGGGGAAAGAAAAGTATCTTTATAAGATACTCAGAAACCTCAAAGGGTTATGTGTTTATAGGTCAACAAGACAGTGGGAGTGTAACTGAGTTTGAATCACTAGATGTCATATTCTTAGAGGATGAGTTCCCTAAGAAGGGAGAGGTAGGTCAAGACCTAACCTTATTTGAGATAATGGATCAAGAAGTACAAGGATCACTTCATTCGAGTGGGAGAGTTTTAGTAGATGATGAATTAGTTTCTCATCAAAGACCTTCTTCATCATCAGATGCGAATGAAAGTAATCCTTCTACATTTATTGGAAGTGACCAAATGGATCTTGTTCCAAGTGGGAGTGAGATGGTCACACATCTGTTCCAAGTGGGAGCGGGATGAATGATCTTGATCCGAGTGGGAGAAACATTGATCCAAATGGGAATAATGATGAATCACAAATAAGACGTGGTTCTCGTAAACAGATTCCCCGCTGACAGTTTGATATTGAAGGTGGAGAACTATTTATGATGATCCTACAGGAAGAAAATGACCCTAAAAATGTAAAAGAGGCTCTCTCATGCCCTTCTAAGGATAAATGGACAAAAGCAATGGAAGATGAATTGGAGTCTATGAGAGTCAACAAAGTTTGGGAACTAGTTTACCTCCCTGAAGGACGCAAAGCAATTGGGAGAAAATGGATTCTCAAAATTAAGCTCAAGGCTGATGGCACAGTTGAGAGATATAAGGCTCGACTGGTGGAGAAAGGGTATACACAACAGAAAGGAATAGACTACGAAGAGACTTTCTTGCATGCTGTACGATTTACCTCGGTTCGCCTGGTTCTAGCTATTGTTGCAAACTTGGATCTTGAGTTACATCAGATGGATGTAAAGACTGCCTTTCTCAATGGAGAACTAGATGAAGAAATCTATATGGAAAAACCTGAGTGTTCCATTGAAAAGGGCCACGAACAAAAGGTTTGTAGACTTTTGAAGTCTATTTATGGCCTCAAACAATCTTCAAGGCAGTGGTATATACGCTTTCAAAATTTTCTTGTATCAAGTGGTTTTACCATGATGGATGAAGACCATTGCGTTTATACCAAGAAATCAAGAAACAAGCTTGTGATTTTAACATTGTATGTAGATGACATACTTATAGCTGGAAATGATAAGGAGTTTATAACTGAGATAAAGTCATGGTTATCATCCCAATTTGAGATGAAAGACATGGGTGAAGCTGCATATATTCTTGGAGTTAAGATTTCAAGAGATCGTCCAAAGAAACTATTGTATCTCTCACAAGATAATTACATTAGAAAAGTTCTTGAACGATTTAATATGCAAAATAGTAGCCCAACTAAAACTCCTATCAGTAACGGCCATACCTTGGGAAGTCAAATATGTCCTAAGACTCCTGAAGAGACAGAAAGAATGATCCGAGTTCCTTATAGGAGCGCAGTCGGAAGTCTAATGTATGCTATGGTGTGCACTAGACCTGATATCTGTCAAGCAGTTGGCTTGGTAAGTAGATATCAAACAGACCCAGGTTTAGCACATTGGCAAGCAGTAAAGAGGATCGTGAGATATCTGAAGGGAACTGCTGATTATGCCCTTTGTTATCAAGGCGGCAAGGATCTGCGATTAGTTGGATACAGTGATGCTGATCATGGAGGTGACCTAGACGAGAGGAAGTCTACCTCTGGATATGTTTTCTTACTCAGTGATGGCGTCATATCATGGAGTAGTAAGAAACAATCATGTGTATCACTATCTACGATGGAAGCCGAATACGTGGCTCTCGCGTCAGCAACTCACGAAGCTGTTTGGTTGAAAAAGTTCTTGGATCACTTGTTGGATATCACTGAAAATACTGAACCAGTATTAGTCTACTGTGACAATGAGGCTGCAATATCCTCCACTAAGGACCCAAAGTTTCATTGTAAAACCAAACATATAGATATCAAGTATAACTATGCGAGAGACATGGTTAGGCACAAGGTAGTGAATGTGAAGTATGTGTCTACAAAAGATATGTTAGCAGATCCATTAACCAAGCCTTTGTCTAGAGATGCATTTGTGAGACGCACTAGATCTCAAGGCTTGTGTAGACTCTGATATACTTTGTTTTATTATTTATTTTCCCGTGTTCACAAACTGATGTTCTTTGAATACCAATAAAGTTGATTTACATACATACATATTTTAATTGTTGAATGTTATGTACATTACTTTTTTTTTTGATAAGTATGTCGGGTAGACAAGAGGTTGGCCTTCTCACACAGGCAACCGCCTCTTTATCTTAGTGATATGAGGAGACAAGACATGATTTTAAGCAAAATTATCAAAAGGGTAATTTGAGAGCTATTTGCTTAAAATTAGAATGTCGTTTAAACAATGACATAAGGTCATTAGGGTGGAAAACGTTCACCTAGTCTACTTTGTGAGCCAGATGTGAGTTAAAATAATATTGTAGATCAAAGAACTCAAATTTAGATACTTATGGTGTCTAAATATCATCTGTACAATATTCTTTATGAGATAAAGACATACACTCCTTGGGAAAAGGGAGAAAATGATGTAGCACATGTTTCATACCATGTGTGCTAATGTCGACCAATTGGGTTAACATAAGTCCATTCTCAACTTATTGTTGTGTGAGACCCAGAGCTTTTATGATAGCTCAAGATTCTGTACCCTTAGAGACTCCGATCAGATACTTGAGACTTAGTGTGATTTTAGCTATCTTAGTGTGTTTCCAAAAGATCATGGACACATATTCGGTCTAGTGGAGCATATCTAGAAAAATAATCATATTAATGTTAAGGGAATCGTGAGAAGAGGAAGATCATTGATGGAATCTCATTTATTTGTATTCACTGGTGCACCAATTATAACTTATGAGTTATGATTGTGAATACAAGAAATAATGATATATGAGATTTTGAGAGTATATCAAATGTGATTTATATGATCTAGGGTATTGCATACTTTATGGTCTACGTGCAGGTTTGTGCTCGCCGAGAGGCTATATACTCCTAACAGATGTATAGCACTTAGCTCTCACAGTATGCTGGTCGCACGGTCTACTTCCTTGTATGAATGATTTAGGAGATGAACCGAGAATATGTTTCTCAGGCTAGATGAGCACTCCCATTATGTGTGAGTGGGAGATGTAGGAAATATTGGGTCCACCCATAAGGGGTACTCTAAGGCCCAATAGGGTTATTAGTTAACCCTAAATATTCCCTATATAAGTACACTTAGTGTGTACATTAAATAGAAGCTTAGTAGTATTTTTTCTACGCTCTTTCTTCCTCTCTCAATTGAACTAGGTTTAGACTGTGGAATTGGGGGTTGATCCAATACACCGTGACAACCACCGCTGACCAGTAATTCCAGCCGCGGTTCATCCATTTTCGCTTCCGCTTCACGAAGAACAAGTAAGTTCTCGATTTATGTTTTACACGCTATCTAATGTGTTTAGATTAACGTGTTTCTACAAGAAGAAATGAGAAGCCCCTTTGTATGGCTACTTGTTCTAGGATCCTTGACAGGTAATCCATACATATCACAAAAAAGAGGGGGATATTGGGTCTTTTTGCCTTAATCCTTTCTTTTTTCTATAATATCTTCATATAATCTTCCATTGATGTCTACAGTATATATGGTTGTTGAAATACATTTAACTATCCATCTTATAAATCTTGGGGTAAAATTAAAAGCCATTAGCATTTCGTTTACAAACTCCCATTTTACACTGTCTTTTTCAGGTCTATCTTAATCATGCAACTTCTAGTAGTGGCTTTCCTATTGTATAATCGTGATCCCATTTTCCGGAAGAATCCATAATAAATTGTGATGTTCGACCCCAATACATAGCAAATCACTGCAATTTTCTAGTATTCGACCTCCTTCTTGGTGTCATCTGTGGTTATTTTTACATTCAATTTAGTTTTCGTATCTGAGTTTTGGTCAAACCCTATTCTGCTAGGACATTCCCTACTATTTTACTCCATAAATTACTCACTAGGGTTTGCGGGTTACCTTTAGAAGATTTTGCTACCTCATCTTCGATCATGTTTGCCTACGACCCATTGGATTTTGCCGCATTGGTGTAGGGAATTACTTACGTTGATTTTCCCTTGGAGGTGTGGCTAGTTTCTTAATCGGCAAAGAAACGATTCTTTGAATAACATTTGAATTTATGAATTTCTTTGCATCTGCAGTTTGAGGAGTAATTTTCTATTGAATTCCTTTACTCTAATTGTACTCCCCTTCTTTAGATTTCGTGTTTCTCGTCATGGTCAATTTGCACAGAAAAGATCACTTATTCTATAGAGAGAAAGTCTTCTAAATAAAAAGATTACTGCTAGGTATTTAAATAAATCATGCTAGGAATTACAGTATACGAGCCGATGTAATATGTCATTCAGTCCTTATTCCACTACCAAAAATGGCTTCTAACTTTTTTACTTTCCCATGGGGTATCTAGTACCCGTATTGGAGCTCGACTAAATTCGGATTCACATCGAAAAATATCACTTTGAGGGGGGGGGGGGAGGGGTTAAAATGCTCCCTATCAAAGATGACTCCATACCTAGGCTCGAACGTGAGACTTCTAGTTAATAATAAAGAAGCACACTAAAGAGACACCTAAGTGAATAAAAATGTTCTCTCTAATAGCTTAAGCTTTTAGTGTGATGACCTGATAGGTCAGTTATAGTTTTACCCTTCATTTCTATGTTCTGAGACCTTAAAAAGCTTCGTTTAGCCTACCTCGATTTGCATGCGCAGTCCATGTCTTTTTCCGAGAAAGGTTTTATGAGAAAACTGATAAAAATATGAAATCGTGCCTCAAAATTCATCTGAGTTGACTACGATCAATATATTGTATAAATGGGCCCGGATCAACATTTTGAAGGTCCCTATGGGTGCTTATCGTGATATTGGACTTGGGCGCATGCCCGTAGTCGAATTCGGAAGTCTCTAGCTTGATCTAATGTAATTTGTTGAAAACTAAAAGTTTAAAGGTTTAAAGAATTCCTAAGTTTGACCATGAGTTGACTTTGTTTCTATCGAGTTCGGATTTCAATTCCGAAACTTGGTATAGTTTCATTTCAGTATTTATGACATGTTTGCAAAATTTGGTACAAAACGGAGTTGATTTGGCATGATTCGGACGTCCGGTTGTAAAATTGCATGTTCTTAAGTTTCATTAAAAATTTCATTTGTTTTGGTGTGTGATTCGTAGTTCTACATGTTATTTTGTTTTTTTGATAGCGCGAGTGATTTCCTATGATGTTTTTGGACTTATGTGCATGTTTGCTTTGGAGCCCCTAGGACTCGGGTGAGTGTCGGATAGGTTTCAAAGTGATTTTTGAACTTAGAATAATGCTGGTGCATCAGGTCTGCAGATCTCACATTTGCGAGGACCTGTTTGCAAATGCGAGGTCAGGCTCACATATAGAAAGTAGGTAGGGGCTGGGTCAGCTTCGCTTTTGTGAAGTTACATCCGCAGATTGATGGGACAGGTTTGTATTTGCAGACTCGCATTTGCGAGTCGATTGTTCGCATTTGCGGACAACCTTGGTTCGCATTTGTGATAAATTCATCGCTTCTGTGATGAAAGCAGGCACAATGACTTTTTTGATTTTTCGATTATCGCAATTGCGAACTATGTACCACAATTGCGATAAATGCAGCTGGGTAAAAGAGGGAAAAACGGGATTTAGCTCATTTCTCACCAAACTCTCAACCCCAAATACCCTAGAGGCAATTTTTTCAAGAGATTTTCTTCCTAAATTTATTTGTAAGTGACTTTAATCTATTTATTTTCAATTACCCATTACATTTCATAAGTTTTCAACATCGAATCTAGGATTTTTATGGTAGAAATTAGGAATTTGGGTAGAATTAGGATATTTTTGTAAATTTGGGATTTAGACCTCAAATTAAGGCCGGACTTCGAAACTAATTACATAACCAGGCTCGGGGGTGAATGGGTAATCAGATTTTGGTCGGAATCTCGGGTTTTGACCAAGCGAGCCCGAGGTTGGCTTTTGTTGACTTTTTTCAAAATTATTAAAGATTGAATCTTTTCACTCATGGGTAGTTTCTAAAGCTTATTTTGAATTGTTTGAACGATATTTGGTTAGATTCGATTGGTTTGTAGGTGGATTTTAGAGGAAAAGCCCCAATTGAGCTTTGATTTGATTGCAGAGCGAGGTAAGTGTCGTGGTTAACCTTGACTTGAGAGATTACGACTTGTTAGTCTATTTGCTATGTGTTTTGTGTATGAGAACAACATATATTTGAGGTGATGAGTACTTATACATTGTAATTGATTAAATCATGTGGGTGGAACTTTCTTCTTTGTGTGTTATTATATTGTTAATTATGATATCTATGCTTAGGTTAGGTTATTACTTCTTTCGTTTCATAATTATTGCTCATTTCATAGTTGTTGAATATTTTCGGAAGTTGAAGTTTGGTATCTCAGCACCATATTTTACGTTAAATATATTCTCCGCGTTATTTATTTCTTGAATTCAATTATTCATTATTACATGGTAGGAAGAGAGTAAAATTAAGAAGGGTGATGTCGTGCCATTTATATCATTTATTCATTGTTACATGGTGAGATCGAGAGTAAAAGCACGAAGGATGATTCTGTTCCATTCTTCCCAATTTTTCATTGTTACATGGGGAGATAGGGAGTAAAACCACGATGGGTGATATCGTGCCATTTTATTTTACTTATGTCATCATTTCATGGTAAGGATGAGAGTAAAAGCACGAAGGGTGATGTCGTGTCATCCTTATACCATTTGTTTATTTGTCTTCATTGGTTGACGATTTATTTGTACATTGTTAATCTCTGGTTTGTTGCTGTTTTTTTTGTGTGTATATATATATATATATATATATATATATATATATATATATATGTTTTTACAAGTTTAATTACGTGGGTGTTATGCCATAGCCTCGTCATCTACCTCTTCGAGGTTAGGCTCGACACTTACAGAGTACATTGGGTCGGTTGTACTCATACTACACTTCTGCACTATTTGTGCAGCTTTTGTATTGGTCCCAGCATTGTGTGAGGTGCGTCAGCTCGGATCATTGCATACAAAGACTTGAGGTAGATCTGATGGCATCCGCAAACCCTGGAGTCCCCTTCCTCTTCCCTCTTTTACTATTCATTTCTTTTGAAATATTTGTATTCATTTTGAGACTCTGTTTGTAGAACTTTTAGTTGCTCGTGTATTCATGACTCCGGATATTTGGGAGTAGATATTAGTACATGACTTATGCTGGTGTTGTATTAGATTGAATGCCTATCTCTCGTTATTTATCATCATTTCGTTTAAACTGTTAAAATTTGGCTATATAACTATCTCACATCAGCTTGCCTAACAAGTGGATGTTAGCCACCATAACGACCCCGAGGTTGGGATTCCGGGTCATGACAAGTTGGTATCAGAGCACTAGGTTGCCTAGGTCTCACGAGTCACGAGCAAGCTTAGTAGAGTCTGGAGGATCGGTACAGAGACGTCTTTACTTATCTTCTAGAGGCTATGGAGTTTAGGAAAACTTTTAGTTCATTCTTTCTCTATCGTGCGGTTTTATTGTATCATTGATGATTGAACTATTCTATTCTTGTTCTCTCGTAGATGGAAAGAACACGCACTCCACCTACATCTGGATAGAAGCCGAAGCCCCCAGTGGCAATTACGACTAGGGGCAGAGGTCGAGGCGGAGGTCATGCTAGAGGCCGAGCAAGAGGCAGAGCTCAGCCTAGAGCTCGAGCAGCAACACCCACGGTGGAGCCTATGGTAGATTTTGAGGAGGAGGTTCCTACTCAAACTGTGCCCGTCGGACCAGCTTAGGTTTCAGAGGGGTTCATAGCCACTCCAGTGCTTCAGGATGCTCTAGTCCATTTGGTGGGCCTTATGGAGAGTGTGGCCTACAACGGTACATTTTCGATGGCACCCGTCGTCTCTCGGGTTGGCGGAGGGGCACAAACTTCCGCTATTCACACCCCGGAGCAGGTGGCTCCCTTGTATCAAATTCCATTAGCCTCGCCAGTTGGGGTGGTTCAGCCGGTTGTTGCAGCACAGGCCGATGATAGGCCCGCCATGTCTTCTGAGGCCTTATTGAGGTTGCATAAGTTTATCAAACTCTTTCCTGTTCCTTTTAGTGGTGCACCTTCTGAGGACCCACATGATTATCTAGACCACTGCCAGAAGGTGCTGCAGAACATGGCTATAGTTGAGACTAATGGCGTCGATTTCGTAGTGTTTCAGATGACTGTTTCTGCCAAGATGTGGTGGAGATATTATAAGTTGACTAGAACAGCTGGGTCGCCTGCACTTACCTGGGATCAATTCTCACAGCTATTTCTATAGAAGTTCATTCCTGTCACTCTGAGAAAGGAGTACTGCATGCAGTTTGAGCATCTTCAGCTGGGTAGTATGACTGTTACCCAATACGAGACTCGATTTGTAGACCTAGCTCAGCACGCTATTATTTTGCTTCCTATTGAAAGGGAGAGAGTGAGGAGATTCATTGATGGGCTCACTAACACTATTAGGCTACAGATGGCCAAGGAAACTAGACGGATCGAGATGGTTCGTGCTCAGGAGAGGGGGCCGGTGTTTAATAGAGGCCTCGTTATTCAGGTAGTTTCAGTGGTGCCTCATCTGGAGGAAGGGGTACTTTTGGTAGAGGCCACCCTCCCATGTCGTCTCAGTCAGTGCTTCAGGCATCCCACGGTGCTTGGGCAGTCGAGTTCCTTATGTGTCTCATCTTGAGCTGCTAGCTTGTAGTGCAACACCAGCTCCTATTAGTACACCTCCGATCCAGAGTTATCATAGTGGTTACCCAGGTCGACAGGGCCAGTTCTAGGGTCAGTAGTCACAGCAGCCAAGGGCTTGTTATACTTGCGGGGATCCAGGGCACATTCCTAGATTTTGCCCAGGTAACAAGGAAACGTGCAGCAGCATGTTTCTCATGCCATGATTTTGGCACCGATTGCTACACCGCCCGCTCAACCAGCTAGAGGCAGGGGCCAGACAGCCAGAGGTGGAGGTCGGGCTGTTAGAGGTGGAGGTCAGGCTGTTAAAGGTGGAGGCCAGCCAACCAGGGGATGTCCTAGAGACGTAGTTCAGAGTGGTGGGACCATGGCCCGGTGTTATGCTTTTCCAGCTGAGGTCGAGTCATCTAACAACGGTATCACATGTATTGTTCCAGTTTTCCATAGAGATGCTTCAGTTATATTTGATCCAGGCTCTACTTATTCCTACGTGTCATCCTATTTTACTTCATATCTGGTTGTGCCTTGTGATTCTTTGACTGCTCCTTTATATGTGTCCATGCCTGTGGCGCTTGCATTATTGTAGATTACGTCTATCACTCGTGTATGATTACCATTGGGATTCTTGAGACCAGCGAAGATCTTCTACTTCTTGATATGGTAGTTTTGATGTTATCTTGGGTATAGATTAGTGATCACGCCCAACTCTAGTCCTAAAAAGGATAAGTGGTCGCTGCAAATATAATCCGGTCTAAAAGTCCGGAGTCGAATCCCACAGAGAATTAAGGTTTTGCTATAATTGTTCAGTATCACTAAGAAGACAATCTCGAACAATTCATAAGTTATAAATATTAAGATTCTTATATCTAACTAATTGTCTAACAAACTAAAGCAATAAATTAACAACTAAAGATACTTAGGGTTGGAGACTATATTAAGGAGGTCTAGAGTTATGATTTCTCCAATTATCAGAATCCTTCTCGTTATGTTCCTTGCAATTTTTCCTATGTATTCTCTACTGATCGTGAGCACTTTAGATGCTGTAATTCTCTCTCGAGAAACTACAACAATTTACTAGACATATTCTCTCGAACTACGCTGGTTGGCTTTATCTAAACGCTCATTATAACCACGTCAAGGCTTTGTTATTTCTAAACCTACCTTTAAACCCGCTATATTGATTTCTCACATACGTTAGGAGTGAAGTTATTCAACAACCACCTAAATATGTATCCTTTATCAAGCAACACATAATAAATAGGAAAAATCAATCGATGTCCATTCAATCAACTGAAATAAGCACGTAAGTGAACAAATAGACTAATTCAAATGTTAAATTATATTAAAACATAACAAGAATTCATCCTCCAAGAGGTTACATCAAAACCCTAGATAAAAAATTAGCTCATCATAATAGTATGCATAACTACAATACTAAAATTCATAACCAATAATTAAAATAGGAAGAAGGAAGTAAAAAACTCGTACAAGAATTCCCCGTCTTGCTCCTAGTGTGTTCTTGCCTCCTTAGGTCTAAAGTGTGTCAAAAGTCCTCAAAATACCATTTTTTCGTGTATATATACCAAGTATGGTTGAGCCCAAACAATTATACCTTCTCCTACGCAAAAAAAAAAAAACACTTTTCCCGGACAGGATGTGCGCGGACGCGCATTGACCGCACACTTTAGCCAGTATTCTGCCCCATTTGCGCGTCAGTGCGCGGCCGTGCACTTTTCACCCTGTTTTGTTTGGAATTCGGTAAAATGTAAGCATGAAAATTGTATCCCTTTGAATTATCTTTTCAAACATATATTGTGGAGTCTAAATAGAGTTGTGAGCGAAATGTTACGTTCATTTCACTAGACAGTGTGAAATATGCCTACTCGATTCTTCGTTCGTTCTTAACTATCATCCGTTGATCCCTGAACACGATCCCGGCTTAATTCCTTGGGATTTTAATCAGACTTCAAAGCTTCAAATCACTTGAATTCATTCCATAGCTTCTACATAGCTCGAAATCACTCCTCAAGGCATAAAACACATAATTAGTGCAAAACACTAGTGATTAAAGCTCAAACTCAATTAAAGTGCAGTAAATTAGAGTGTAATAAGCGACTAAAATATGTAATTATATCCTATTATAAACACCCCACACTTAAATCATTTCTTGTCCCCGAGTAATCAAACTACGCTTTATATAGATACGACCTTTTTAAATAATTCTCCTAATTCATCACACCAAGAACACTTAAAATAGACTAAGTACAAAAGTGTAACATCTTCACCTCAATATTTGAATTATAAATACCATGCATTATTTATAACTCACCCACTTACTCTAACATAGAGGTCACTGACATTATCTTTCCTTAATGAATCAAGTGCCCTCACACAACAAAAGAGAGTAGTTTCACACAATAAAATTTAAAAACACTTAGGAACTTAAGATAGAAAGAATTCACTCACTTTCACAAATAACATTCATATGCCAAAAAAGATGCACCATAGGCTTCCCCGTAGTGTACTACTCTACTAATCGAGCTCATTCAATCTAGGATCAAGTAGGACTTTATTTGGTTGTAATGTAGGATGCAGGACGGGTAGGATACATTTAAATATAAGAGTGAATACACCTCCTTAAGTACTTTAATATATATACTTTAACATTCAAACCCCATACTTATGATAAACCAAACATCACCTTCACATCAATGTATATTACCCATATTTCTTTAAGCACAATTACATCAAGAGTCCACTTATCAAGGAATTTTTTTTTCACAACAATACAACTATTTTTTCCTTTTCTTTCTTTTTTTAAATTCAAGTGGCTCTTACTTTTTCAAAATAGTGCACCTTTCTCCTTATTTCATTAGTTTCACTCAAAATCCAAATCAACCACCCCACACTTTAACTTTTACACAGTTCATAACAATTCAAGTGCTCATGAGAGGTTAGAAGGTTCAAATAGATGGTTAATTCAAACAAATGGGTAAGGCTTGTAATGTGGTTGCCAAAGAAACAAGATACAGGCTCAAAGGGGTTAACTACGATACATAACAATTAGGCGAGAAAAATATATATATGGATCAACAAAGAAAAGTCTATATCACTTCCAAGACTGAACATAACTACTATTTCGTTTTGCAAACACACGGGGAAAGTTCTAGACATCAAATATAACACACAGAATAACACAAAATCTTGAACACACATGGAACATAACTCACTCAGGATTGGATTCATCAAGACACTCTAGTCAAAGCAGTTAAGCAAAGTTAAGATCATACAATTTACGGTACTTCTACAAGAGTCAAAAACTGAGCCTAAGCATTACAACCAAAGTACTCACTATTCTCAAGGAATAACAAAGTCAAGAGATATTTCTTCAATTCAAAACATAGAACAATGGATCCTATTCCTAAAAAATAAAACTAACTACACCCGGTTCAAACAAAACCTTTGGAAAAGAACTGCGGCACAAAGAAAAACCAAGGGGAATTGCTACACTATCTAACAAAAGAAAATCTTTTTGTATTTTTCCTTTCGACTTAAATCCCTCAAGAAAATTGTCTAATAGATTCATCGTCGGGAAAAATCCAATATTTTCTATTTTTGTAAAAAAAACTATTCAATTAAACTAACACAACTAAAATAGCCTGGAAAGTCACCCAAACAATATCCTTACCCCACACTTAAAATTTTGCATTGTCCCTAATGCATACCATAACTAATAAGAGGGTAAAATAAACTACCTGGTAGGCCAAAAGCCAAAGCACTAGCAGCTCATGGGGTACTCAGACTTCTCTCAGGTCGGGTTCTTCGTGCGGGTACCTCACACTTAGTTCCAACCATTTGGTTTGTTGTTGCATCATTCCAATGGCTTTACTTTCCATGCTCCTATAAAATCAAAAATCGACACTGCAATAATAATACAATAATAAAAAATAAAGCTAGGTTACCTCCCAACAAGCGCTTGATTTAACATCGCGGCATTATGCGAATCACTTTTGTCCTCCACTTTGATCTTATGAATTGGACCCCAAGTTTTGATTCTGCTCTATGATCATGCTCTTGGGGCGATACAAATTGTTGCGAGCAAAAAATTAAATGATACTTTATGAACTTTTTGGCTTTTAACCAATAAGTGTCATTTTGCCTAGACGGCCATGAAAATTTCAGAATATAGGGTTCATCTACCTCTTCCTTTAACTCTTGCATTGGCTCATACAGATCAATTTCTATTTCACCATTTGAACATAATGTAGAGAAGTATTTGGAATAAGGTCCAACACGCTCAAATACATGAACTTCAAGATTTTTAACCTCCTCAACACCAATCACACTAGAGTCAACTAAATTTGTATCTTCAACGTCCCTGGTTGACTCTAGTATTACTTCTTCAACATCGGCATCCTCAAATTATAGTTGGTTAGATTGTTGGTGTTCTACTCTGACCTCCTCCATTAGAACCTCAATTTCGGTATCTACTTCATGCTCTTCTTGTCTACTATCCCCAACATTGTCTTGTTGAGCATTAAATGCTTCAACCAATCGACTCACTTGTGCCTCCAAGTTGCGAATCATATCATCATGCCTTTTTATGTGCAATTGTTTCTCATTATTTTGTTCCACAAGGCATCATAACATATCCTTGATTTGTTTCAGGTCGTCATCCTTGGGTTCTTTGTTCCTATTAACTTCACAAGAAAAAGAGGAACCATCAAAGTGAGGGGTTGGTGGAAGATAAGAAATATAAGCACAACCATAAAAGTGACCATCTTGACCACCACACATATCACATACATTCCACACATAAGAATGAGTTGGTGCACATAACTCGCTCTCGGAAATATTTTGATAATTTTGCCATGGGTGATTTTCTTCATAATATGCATAAGGAGGATTAAAAGTAGGATTACCAACATCAAAACTCTCATTATTCCAAGATTCCATATTTTAAAAATCAACAAGTAACACAAAATAAAAAAATAAAAAAGATCAAATACAAAAAATAAAAATAAAAGTTCAAACTTGAAATCTAGCAATATGTACACCTACAGCTACACAGTTAGTTCCCTGGCAACGGCGCCGAAATTTGATCACACCCAACTCTAGTCCTAAAAAGGATAAGCAGTCGCTGCAAATATAATCCGGTCTAAAAGTCCGGAGTCGAATCCCACAGAGAACTAAGGTTTCGCTATAATAGTTCAATATCACTAAGAAGATAAGCTCGAACAATTCCTAAGTTTTAAATATTAAGATTATTATATCTAACTAATTGACTAAAAAACTAAAGCAATAAATTATCAACTAAAGATACTTAGGTTTGGAGACTAAATTAAGGAGGTCTAGAGTTATGATTTCCTCAATTGTCGGAATCCTTCCCACTATGTTCCCTGCAATTTCGCCTATGTATTCTCTACTGATCGTGAGCACTTTAGGTGTCGTAATTCTCTCTCGAGAAACTACAATAATTTACTAGACATATTCTCTTGAACTAAGCTAGTTGGCTTTATCTAATCACTCATTATGACCATGTCAAGACTTTGTTATTTCGAAACCTACCTTTAAACCCATTGTATTGATTTCTCACATACGTTAGGAGTGACGTTGTTCAACAACCACCTAAATATGTATCCTTTATCAAGAAAAACATAATAAATAGGCACAGTCAATCGATGGTCATTCAATCAACTGAAATAAGCACGTAGTTGAACAAATAGACAAATTCAAAGGTTAAATTATATTAAAACATAACAAAAATTCATCCTCCAAGAGGCTCCATCAAAACCCTAGTTAACAATTAGCTCATCATAATAGTATGCATAACTACAATACTAGAATTCATAACCAATAACAGAAATAGGAAGAAAGAAGTGAAAAACTCGTAGAAGAATTCCCAGCCTTGCTCCTAGTGTGTTCTTGCCTCCTTAGGTCTAAAGTGTGTCAAAAGTCCTCAAAATACCATTTTTCCGTGTATATATAACAAGTAGGGTTGGGCCCAAACAATTATACCTTCTCCTACACAAAAAGAAAACACTTTTCCCGGACAGAATGTGCACGAACACGCATTGACCGCGCACTTTAGCCAGTATTCTGCCCCATTTGCGCGTCAGCGCGCGGCCGCGCACTTTATGTGCATTGTTCACTCTGTTTTGTTTGGAATTCGGAAAACGTAAACCAGAAAAGTTGTTTACCTTTGAATTATATTTCCAACCATATATGTGGATCCCAAATGGAGTTCTGAGCGAAAAGTTATGTGCATTTTACTAGACAGTGCGCAATATACCTACTCGATTCTTCGTTCGTTCTTAACTATCATCCGTTGATCCCCGAACACGTTCCCGGCTTAATTCCTTGGGATTTTAGTCAGAATTCAAAGCTTCAAATCACTTGAATTCATTCCATAACATCTACATAGCTCGTAATCACTCCTACAAGGCATAAAACACATAATTAGTGCAAAACACTAGCGATTAAAGCTCAAACTCAATTGAAGTGCAGTAAATTAGAGTGTAATAAGCGACTAAAATACGTAATTATAGCTTATTATCAATTATCTTCCACCTTATCATGCTATATTGGATTGTCACGCCAAGATGGTTACCCTAGCCATGCCAGGATTGCCTCGATTAGAGTGGAGAGGGACTCCTGGCCATTTTACCATCATGGTTATTTTTTATATGAAGGCTCGACGTATGGTCAAGAAGGGGTGTCTAGATATTTGTCCTATGTTCGTGATACGAGTGTAGAGTTTCCTTCCATGGATTCAGTACTTGTTCTACGTGAGTTTCCAGAGGTATTTACTGCAGATCTGCCGGAGATGCCACTCGACAGAGATATTGACTTTTGTATTGATTTGGATCCGATCACTAAACCCATTTCTATTTCACCATACCGTATGGCCCCAACGGAGTTGAAGGAATTAAAGGAGCAGTTGCAATATTTTCTTGATAAGGGCATCAATAGACCTAGTGTCTCGCCCTAGGTTACGCCCGTGTTGTTCGTGAAGAAGAAAGATGGATCGATGAGGATGTGTATAGATTATTACAAATTGAACAAGGTCACTATCAAGAACAAGTATGCGTTTCCAAGGATTGATGATTTATTTTATCAGCTTCAGGGTGCCAAAGTGTTTTCAAAGATTGATTTGAGGTCTAGCTATGATTAGTTGAATATTAGGGCATCCAATGTCCTTAAGACGGATTTTCGGACTCGGAATGGGCATTATGAGTTCCTAGTGATGTCATTGGGGTTGGTAAATGCCCAGCAACATTCATGGATTTGATGAATCGGGTGTTCAAGCCCTATATGGTTTCATTTGTTATCGTATTCATTGATGAAATCTTGATATACTCCCGTAGTCGAGAGGAGCATGAGAAACATCTTCGGATTGTACTTCAGACTCTGAGAGCTATCCAGTTATATGCCATATTTTCAAAGTGTAAATGTTGGTTAGACTCAGTCGCCTTTTTAGGGCATGTTGTATCGGCAGAGGGCATAAAAGTGGATCCTAAGAAGATTGAGGCAATTCAAAACTGGCCTAGACCTACTTCAGCTACAGAGATCCGGAGTTTCTCGGTTTGGCGAGTTATTATTGTCGGTTCGTGGAGGGGTGTTCATCCATAGCACACCCGTTGACTAGATTGACCCAGAAGGGTGCCCCATTCAGATGGTCGAATGAGTACGAGTCGAGCTTTTAGAAGCTCAAGACTGCTTTGACTATGGCGCCAGTGTTGATGTTTCCCACAGGTTTAGGATCTTACATGGTGTATTGTGATGCATCTCATGTTGGGCTCGATGCAATATTTATTTAGGATGGTAGGGTGATCGCATACGCGTCACTGTAGTTAAAGGTTCATGAGAAGAATTACCCTGTTCATGACTTAGGGTTGGTAGCTATTGTTCATGCGCTGAAGATTTGGAGGCACTATCTTTACGGCATGTCATGAGAGGTATTCACGGATCATCGGAGTCTGGAATGTTTGTTCAAGCAAAATGATCTCAACTTGAGGCAGAGGAGGTGGTTGGAGCTGTTGAAAGACTATGACATCACCATTTTGTATCATCCCGGGGAAGGCCAATATGGTGGCCGATGTTGAGTAGAAAGGTTGTTAGAATGGGTAGCCTTGCATATATTACAGTTGGTGAGAGGCCGTTTTCTGCAGATGTTCAGGATTTGGCCAATAAGTTCGTGAGGTTAGATGTTTCGGAGCCCAGTTGTGTTCTAGCTTGTACAGTCTCCCAGTATTCCTTGTATGAGCGCATCAAAAGGGCGTCAGTATGATGATCCCCATTTGCATTTCTTTAAGGACATGGTGTGGCACAGTGGTGCCAAGCAGATTACTGTTGGAGAGGATGGTATTTTACGTATGTAGGGTCATATTTGTGTGCCCAATGTGGATGGGCTTCGTGAGTTGATTCTTAAGGAGGCCCACAGTTCCCGGTATTCTATTCATTTGGGTGCCACCAAAATGTATCAGGACTTGCGGCAACATTATTGGTGGAGGAGGATGAAGAAGGATATAGTTGCATATGTAGCTCGGTGTCTTAATTATCAACAAAGAAAGTACGAGCATCAGAGGTCTGGTGGTTTGTTTAAGAGGTTAGAGATTCTTGAGTGGAAGTGGGAGCGTATCACTATGGATTTTATTGTTGGATTCCCACAGACTCGGAAGAAGTTCGACACAGTATGGTTCATTGTGGATAGGTTGACCAAGTTGGCACATTTCATTCTAGTGGCAGTTACCTATTCTTCAGAGCGGTTAGCTGAGATCTACATTCGCGAGATCGTCCGTCCTCACGGTGTGCCCGAGTCTATCGTTTCTGATCGAGGTACACAGTTTGCCTCGCACTTTTGGAGGACCGTACAACATGAGTTAGGGATGCGGGTTTAGCTGAGTACAAAATTTCACCCCCATACGGACAGACAGTCCGAGCGCACTATTCAAATATTAGAAGATATGCTTCACGCTTGCGTTATGGATTTCGAGGGTTCTTAGGATCAACTCTTGCTGCTTGTGGAATTTTCCTACAACAACAACTACAAATCGAGCATTCATATGGCTCCCTCTAAGGCATTATACGGGAGGCGATGTCGTTCGCCAGTTGGATGGTTCGAGCTAAGAGAGGCTCGGTTATTGGGTACCGATTTGGTACAGGATGCCTTGGATAAGTTCAAGATTATTCAGGATCAACTTCGGACCACTTAGTCTAGGAAGAAGATTATCCTGATCGTAGAGTTTGTGATGTTGCATTCATGGTTGGATAAAGGGTATTGCTCTGAGGTTTGCCCATGAAGAGTGTGATGAGGTTCGAAAAGAATGGCAAGTTGAGCCCTAGGTATATCGGGCCTTTTGAGATTATTGAGAGAGTGAGTGAGGTGGCCTACAAGCTGGCATTGCAACCTAGTTTATCAGCAGTCCATCCGGTCAGAATTATCACGGTGATCCGTCCCATGTGTTAGATTATAGCTCAGTCCAATTGGACAAGGATTTGACTTATGAGGAGGAGTCGGTGGCTATTCTAGCCCGACAGGTCCGGGAGTTGCGACCTAAGAGTTATCCTTCAGTTTGAGTGATGCGGAGTAGATATCTACACCTTTTCACTAGTTCAGGTACCTTTTTACACCCGTTCAAGGACGAAATTTTGTTTTAGAGATGGAGAATGTGATGACCCAATAAGTCAGTTACAATTTTACCCTTCATTTTTGTATTCCGAGACCTTGAATAGCTCAGTTTAGCCTTCCTCAATTTGCATGCACAGCCCGCGTCCTTTTCCGAAAAGTTTTTATGACAAAAATTGATGAAAATGTGAAATCGTGCCTTAAAACTCATCTGAGTTGACTATGGTCAACGTTTTGTATAAACTTACCAGACACAAGCACCCATTTTCCATTTATTTTATATAAGAAAAATAATTCAGCATAGATCAGTGTTTTGACGGTCCCAATGGGCCCGTATCGTGATTTAGAACTTGGACATATGTTCCGAATAGAATTCGGAATTCCCTAGCTTGATCTAACGTAATTTGTTAAAAACTAGAAGTTTAAAGGTTTAATAAATTCCTACGTTTGACCGTGATCTGAATTTGTTGCTACCAGGTTTGGGTTTTGATTCCAGAACTTGGTGTAGGTTCATTTCAATATTTATGACTTGTCTGCAAAATTTAGTACAAAACGAAGTTGATTTGACGTGATTCGGACGTCCGATTATAAAATTGCATGTTCTTAAGTTTCATTAAAAATTTCATTCGTTTTGGTGTCCGATTCATAGCTCTAGGTGTTATTTTGGTATTTTGATCACGCGAGCGAGTTCGTATGGTATTTTGGACTTATATGCATGTTTAGTTTGGAGTCCCGAGAGCTCGAGTGAGTTTCGGATATGCTTCGTAGTGATTTTTGAACTAAGAATAATGTTGGTGCATCAGGTGTGCAAATCTCTCATTTGTGGGGACCTATTCGCAAATGCGAGGTCAAGCTCGCATATGCGTACTTGGTGGGGTCTGGTTCCACTACGCTTTTGCGAAGTTACGTCCGCAGATGCGATAGGGCAGATTCGCAATTGGCGAACATCTGGTCGCATTTGCAACTAAAATAGATCTGGGGCAGACTCGCATTTACGAGTCGATTGTTCGCGTTTGCGGATAGCCTTGGTCGCATTTGTGATAAATTCATCGCATTTGCGATGAAAGCAGAGTCAGTGAATTTTTCGCTTTTGCAAAAAGTTGATCGCTTTTGCGATCATCACAATTGCGATAATTGTAGCTGGATAAAAGAGGTGGAAACTAAGATTTAGCTCATTTCTCACAAACTCTCAACCCCAAACACCCTAGAGGCGATTTTTTCCAGAGAGGTTCTTCCTAAATTCTTTTTTAGGTGACTTTAATCTATTTCCTTTTAATTACCCATTACATTTCATATGTTTTCAGCATCAAATCTAGGATTTTTGTGGTAGAAATGATTCAGGTAGAATTAGGAATTTTTGTAAATTTAGGATTTAGACCTCGAATTGAGGTTGGGATTCAAAACTTATTACATAACCGGTTCGGGGGTGAATGGGTAATCGAATTTTGGTCCGAATCTCGGGTTTTGACCAAGTGGGCCCGGGGTTGACTTTTGTGGCTTTTTTCAAAATCATCAAAGATTGAATCTTTTTCACCCATAGGTAGTTTCTAAAGCTTATCTTGAATTGTCTGAACGATATTTGGTTAGATTCAAATGATTTGGAGGCGAATTTTAGATGAAAGGTCACGGTTGAGCTTTGATTTGATTCCAGAGTGAGGTAAGTGTGGTGGTTAACCTTGACTTGAGGGATTAGGACTTGTTAGTCTATTTGCTACGTGTTTTGTGTGTGGGAAAAATATATATGTGAGGTGACGAGTACTTATACTTTGTAATAGGGTTAAAGCATGCGGGTGGAACTTGTGTTATTGTGTTTTATTGCCTTTTTAATTATGATATCCATGCTTAGGTTAGGTTATTACTTTTTTTATTATTAATTTTATAATTATTGCTTATTTCATAGTTATTGAATACTTTTGGAAGTTGAAGTTTTGTATCTCGACACCATATTTGACGTTAAACATATTCTCCAAATTATTTATTTCTTGAATTCATTTATTCATTATTATAGGTGAGGAAGAGAGTAAAAGTACAAAGGGTGATATCGTGCCATTTATTTCATTTATTCATTGTTACATGGTGAGATCGAGAGCAAGAATATGAGGGGTGATGCCGTGACATTCTTCCCAATTATTCATTGTTACATGGCGAGACCGAGAGTAAAAACATGAAGGGTGATGTCATGCCATTTCATTCTACTTATGTCATCATTTCATGGTAATGATGAGAGTAAAAGTACGAAGTGTGATGTCGTGCCATCCTTATACAATTTTATGTGTCTTTATTGGTTGGCGATTTATTTGGCTATCACGTGATGTCATACCTGTCGTAATTATCGTATCTCTTCCCCTTTTCGTATGTCCCCTCCCAATTGTATATTATTAATCTCTACGTTGTTGTTATTTTTGTGTGTGTATTTATATATATATATATATATATATATATATATATATATATATATTTGTACAAATTTAATTACGTGGGTGTCCTTTCATAACCCCGTCATATACCTCGTCGATGTTAGGCTCGACACTTACGGAGTACATTGGATCGATTGTACTCATACTATATTTCTGCACTAGTTGGGCAGATTTTGGTATTGGTCACGTCTGTGCGTGAGGTGCGTCAGCTCAGATCATTGCATACGGAGACTTGGGATAGATCTGCTGGCATCCGCAGACCTTGGAGTCCCCTTCTTCTTCCCTCTTTTACTGTTCATTCCTTTTGAAATAGTTGTATTAATTTCAGACTCTGTTTGTAGAACTTCTAGTTGCTCGTATATTCGTGACTCCGGATATTTGGAAGTAGATATTACTACATGACTTATGCTGGTATTGTAATAGATTGAATGCCTATCTCTTGTTATTTATCATTATTCCATTTAAACTGTTAATATTTGGCTATTTAACTATCTAACTGAGGTTGGGATTCTGGGTCGTGGCATTTAGATATGATGGTTACATACTTCACTATGATATTAGAGCAGACAAAGATTCTAGGTTCAAGTCTCATTGCGCCCATTATTAAAAATTAAATTTCTATGTGTTTGGCCAATAAAAAAATGAATGAAGCTTGCACAGGGAGTATTGAAGAGTTAAGTAAACAAAAATTGACTCTCTAATAGCTTAAACTTTTATATGAGAATGTTACTCGTGTACTTCAACACTTACCACTATACCACAATTCTTATTGATAGAGTCTAAATTATGATATTCTCTAGGTTACTGAAATAATTGAATGGTATAAGTTTAGCAACCTTGTGTCAAGGTAAGTACATCGCATATATTATGAAGATTCATCGTGAAATTAACTAGTTTACGACGTTAATCTGTTATAACTTTTCTCCTCTGTTTGAGCTTAGACCAGCAAAATGAGTTAATCCATACCTGCGGAGTGACCAATTCATAAGCTACCCTTATTGTTCCAAATATAGTTTAATGGCTATTGAGAAGTGAGAGATTAATGTTGTGAGTGTGTGAACAAAGTCACACATGGAAAGTAAAAAAGAAAAATAAGCTACTTATAATGTGTTGGATACTCTTAACGGTGTGAGGTCTTTTGGAAAATCGTGCGCACTTAGTCCAAAGCGGACAATATCACACTATGTTAAAATCTTTGGGCCGTTTTAGTCTAAGAACTAGTATCAGAGCCAATTCTTTGGCGAGACGAGTATGAAAATGGCGAAGTGATGGCGTTGGCCCGACTTAGTGCATTTGCCCGTCTATGGACCGGTGCACTACCTTTACCCATAACTTCAAAGACGCATACACAGCCTCTCCTTGGGCTTCGGTGATTGTAAATACTCGGATCATGTGGGTGACACACAGTAAATCTCCAAATTAGCCATAAACGGTGATGAGTCATGTAGAACTTAGTCCAAGGAGGAGATTGTTGGAGCGTGTGAACAAAGTTCCACATGGAAAATAAAAAAGAAAAATAAGCTAATTATAAGGAGTTGAATACTCTTAACGGTGTGAGGCCTTTTGGGGAAAACTGCATGGACTTGGCCCAAAGCGTATAATATTACACCATATTAAGAGTATGTTTGGACTGTTTTAACTCAATAATTCAGACTCCAACGTACAATGATGTTTAGGCGAGTTCCCACTGTTTTAAGATAAATAATGACTTTGGAAATTAATGGTTACACATTCTTATGGACCATTGCAAAATAAAGAAATGAAGTAGCTGGAAGAAAAAAATGTATATAAATTTTATTTTGTCATCTCAAATCTGTACTTATGATTTGGTTATTGTACCTTATTCTCCTTTAACAGTAAAACTCATAGGTGATCATCATGGATTCTTGGATTTTCTTCTGCAAGTAATGAAGTTTCAGGGCTAATCACAAGTCAGATAAAGCTTGGAGATTATTATTGGTAGGAATATATCCAGTGAGATGCCAGTTAAGGGAGAATTGAGTGATATAGAATTTTTTTCATGTCCTATTAATCGGAGCGAGACATAATATAATTAAATAATTAAAAAGCATAATTTTTCTAACAATTTAATAGTTTCCTCTCTCGAAGAGAACACTTTTTGACTTGAAAAAAGAAGAGATGTATTGAAATGCTTTTATATCTTTGAAGTTAAGCTCAATCCATCATTGTTGAGATCAAGAATCAATCCTAAGGCCCCATCAGCCATGAAGTTTTGACTCATACGGCAAGAAGCAGAAAGAAAAAATTAAAGTTGAAGAACGAAAATGTAATCTTTGGGAGCTTCTTTTCAAATTTTGCTTTTAAATATTTGTTTGTTTATAGAATTTTAATCATATTTTGGCAGATTTTGAAAACAAAATCTTCAAATCCAAAAAACGACTCTCAAGTATTTTTTGAAATTTTCTACTCACGAAACTTCAAATTGTTTTCAAGTAAAATGTATGTCCAAACACAATTTTAATTTTAAAAAATTATTTTTCATCTCATCTTCAAAAACTCAATTTTTTAAATTTCAACAAAATATATATCCGAACACTAGCTTGATATTTGTTGTCTTATTTTTTTAGATAATTTCACCAATGATCATCCAACTTACAGTTTATTATATAAATATAAAAAATAATAGCTTTTTTTAACGGAAAAAATAACTAGTACCATGCTGCCGGGCATTGTGTCATGAATATAAATTTTTGCCATGATTAATCATACTTATATTTTTGCGTCGTGTAACAAATAATCTTTTAAAATCATAATACCCTTTTTAAATTAATAAAGAGAAAAAAACAGAAGAAAGAAGGCACAGTAGATGTGAGTACTCAGTTTTAGAAATTCAAGTAGTTATTTATAGCCTTAATGCAAGGACTGAAATTAGCAGATATACTTTGACACAGATTCTATCGAAATTATTAATTTGGTATTTTGTTTTACGAACACTTGAGTTGGACGAATTAGGGAATACTATCCCAAGAACTATTTTTAATTTTTTGCACAACATGGGAATGCATGTACTGACTTTGGTTAACATTAATATATTAGGTCGTCTTTTAACCTCCAAAAGTAAATAGAGAAAAAAAAAAACTTAAGTAGTTAAAGGATATTAAAATTAAATAAAAAAAAAAAATTAGAACTATATGTGAGTTTAAGAACCTTCATTAGGTTTATATTAAACCTCTTTAGTTATATCCTGGATTTAGGCCTCGTTTATTTGTACTTAATTGAGGTCTGAATCTTAATTATTCAGATCTCAAACATTAAGTGTGTTTGTTTTTAAAGTCTGAATCTTAATTATTCAGATCTTGATCATTAAGTTTGTTTGTTTTTTTTTACTTCACAACCACTTAATGAGTTTGAATAGGTCTGTATGATTAAGATCTATAACAGACTTAATTTCATTAAGATGTTGTCACATATTCATTATTAACTGCCGCCAACCGCTTATCATTATAAACTACCATCATGCCGCCATCACCGCCATACTCAACCACCACATTACCCCACCACCACCACTTCCACTATTACTACGCCACCATCATCCTCAATCATAGCCGCCATCATTATCGACCATCACCACCCACTATTCCCACCACTTCGACCACCATCATTCTCACCCACAATCAACACTTATCCACCTCAACTGACTACCCCATCACCATTAATAACCACAGCCGGCACTGCCCATCATTATAACCTACCACCACCCATCCACCACCTTCCTCAGTCACAACTACTACCACCACTTGCCATTATTAACTATCACCAACAACCACCACCATCCTCAATCATAATCGTCACCACTACCAATCACTACTAGCTACTAGCGTGAACCACCATCATCAACCAAAACTACCATCAACCACCGCCTCTAGTCGGCATTAACTCGTTAGCCATCACCACCAACAACTATCATATTTTAAAAAATTATATATTTTATTGATTGAATATTTCATTTGAATTTTATGTTAATTAATTTTCAGATAAAGATAATTTTATATATTCAGATGTTAAAAATCAAACAGTCTTAATTATTTTTATTCAGATCTTAATACACATCTTAATATATTCAGATTCAGATGTCTTAATCTTAATACACATATTGATATTCGTATGTGTATTCAGATTCAGACGTCTTAATCTTAAAAAAAAAAAAATACAAAACACCACGACCTACATCTAATTTTGTAACTGATATTCGATTGTAACTAATAACTTGATAACCTTTGGATAGTAAATTACTGTTAAACCTCTTTAGTTATATCTCCCTTTAATTTGTTTGGTTTTATTTTGCAATTTATGTGTGGGGGTATCACACACCATCCCTCATGAGCAGAGGTGTACCCAGAATTTAAAAGTGACGGGATACATAAGCCAACTAACTACTCAATCAGTGCCCTACATAGCGTTTGAGTTTAAGGATTTCAAGTAAAATATATGATCGTTTTCAAAGTATATACGTATATTTATAATTTTTGCTAAAGCTAACGGGATCCAATAACCCCTTTATTTCAGATATAGGTCCGCCTCCGCTCACGAGGAAGAGGTTTATGGGGTTAACTGAGAATCACAACACGAAACACTACTTATATCCAATTTTGTAACTTCAAATTAACAAGAAAACAAGTAATACTGTAAAATAGAAAAATAAGGCCAAACATCATTCAGGGAAATGTGGCATATGGAAAAGCAACTTACCTACGGATCCGACAATCTCATGATTTCCTTTTAAATGTTTCAAAGTAGTAATTGATTGTCTCCTTAAAGAAAAAGATATTACAAGTTGAAGCAATAAGAGATCTCTAGATTGCTCCATCCTTAATTAGAGAGCTTTCCCATTCTAACCTCGAGAATAGAGAAATTCTTAACCGAAATACTTAGTTAGAGACGGATTAAGAATTTAACTTTGATGGTGTAACCTTGAATTAGGAGCGATCCGACGAATTTTGTGGCCTAAAGCCAAACTTTATGAGAGGCTTTAATTTTTTAACTTTTTTTATTATTTATTTAAAGTCTATTTTTTTTAGCTTTTCTTAGATACAAAGTTATTTAATTTTCTTATAATCAATAACTCCTAATAAGTATTTCTCAATTGACAATATAGTTAATCCACTTAATCTGTGATATTGTTGTTCTTAGGTAAGATTTTATCAATTTTAATTTTGAAACTTCTTTCAGCTGAAGCAACGGTAACATGAGTTATGAACATTATTCCATAAGCAATTTAAATATTTGGAAAAGAATGAAATCTTTTTATTTGATTAAGTGTATCAATTAAACTGTTATCTTCTAATTGTAGTATTTTCCTTAATATTTTTAATTCAGAAAATAAATCTAAATCATCAATGTCGAATTGATTATTATGCTTTAAGGAACATTCAAGATTAAGGCAATATTTTTTTAAATTTCCAACATCTAGTGATCTTAGTTTTTACTGTCAAATAGAAAACAAAAAATATTTTCATATGCTTCGAATTGTATGTTCAAATATATTATAAAGTGAAAAAATAGCCTTGTCTATTATGTCTAAAAGTAATCAACTCTAAAGTACTCTTTGAAAGATTTTAAGATTTCATTATCAACATTCGCATCAAATTGTTACATCTTATATATCACACGTTTCTTATGAATTTCTGGTTCAATATTTATTTCAAGTGCAATTTCCTTGGTAGAAATCATAGCATTTGCAAATCCTTCTTCTCTATATTTGTTAGAAAGAAATCAAACTTTTTTAATTTACATAATTCTTTTTTAAACTTATACATAGTCTGTTATGTGTAACAAAAAATGGGAGCCCCACAAATATGAGGCCTAAACTAGTTATTTTACTTGCTTTATGGAAGGGCCGCCCCTGCCTTGAAGTTCTTACCATTATATCTGTTGCAATTTTGAAATTATAGATTCAAATTTTATTATTTGGTGATATTTTAACAACATTTCACATTGATATTACGTCCCGTATCAAAAAATACCGAGTTCTATTGAACCTAACTCTAAATACATGGAGAGAGAAAGAGATGGAAAGAAATCATCAAAGGAGCAGGCAGTATATATGCTGAATTCCATGCAACAATAATTACCAATTCAATAAGTGAGTTAAAATTCTTCTAAAATTCATGATGACTGAGGGTGGTGTGGGCATATATCATATACTATTTGGTAGGGTCTTTACTCTTCACACTTGTCTTTTAACTTCTTTTTGTTTTGTTTCCTTCTCTTTGTATCTTTCCATTGGAAATTGTTTGAACTCTAAACAGAATGTTCCTAGTTCTTAGCTGCAGGTGAGACTTAACATTCCTTCAACTACTCCACTCCCACTTCCCCCTCAAAGTCTCACTTAATTATTTGAACCATTTTAACAAACTAAACCTTCCTCTTTAACAAACTCTCTCTCTCTATATATATAGATATATATAGATATTTCTCTTGTTTCCCCTTTCTTTTAAATATCTAACTTGAGACAAGAAGTAAAACTTTAAAATACCACAATCTCAGACTATTCGGACTCATTTACAAAGACGACTATGTAAGAGCGGACGTTGTTTGCACAAAATGTTATACGGGCCACAATTTAAACGTGTTTCTCCTTCAATAACATATTAGGAAAACTTCTTTAGCACCAGAGATAAGAACGTGATTGTATAGAGTAAAATATATTTATATTAAATGATAGCACGAGAAAGTGACATGTGGAGCCGAAGACAAAAGGTAGTTGAATCTGGAGGCAACGATCACATCTGCTCTCATAGAGAATAATATTCATAAAGATAAATAAGTGTCTGTCACCCGGTAACATTTAATGAGGAATATACTGCAACATTTAGTATGCGGTCCGTTACAAAGAATATGTCATTCACTGCTTGTCATTACACATTCTTCAATGGACTTCATAATTGTCATTATAGAGAGGCTTGATTCTAGGACCTTGTTCCCTCGGTGCAACTATAATAGTGAGCTCTATTATCATTGTTTAGGATACAAATTTTCTGACAAGCATACGCTACACTCTATTCAAAGCTCAATATGATTTTATCTTCTTGTTTGCTGATATTGTTGCTACTGTCCCCGAAAGCCCTGCTGGCGGAATTATAATTTCTGCTATTTTATCTCCATCTCAAGGCTAAGTATTACATTTTTTCTAATTCATCTATTATTTTAGGACCACATTAATTTACTTGTCTATAAACCACGTATAAATTCAACTATACCATTTTACGTGTAAAATATTTGCACCCACCGTGGAGCTTAGACAATTATGTAATTAAGTTGGTCTTTGCCTCTTTTACTAACGCGTTTGATTATTTGTTCTTAACAAAAAATCATAGAAAATGACAGATAATGGTGTTAATACACACACAACCTTGAGGACTAAGGAAATCAGCCTCATCATGAGGATTCAATCAGTGATACTAGCAGTGAGGGGAACGAGGCCACACCGGTCCACGGTAGGCGGTACCTGCGACATGATCGAGAGGGGACTCCTGATGATATTAAAGAAAAGCACGTTGTCGAAGCGGTAAAGGTCTTGCATGAGCAACAAAAGGCCAGTTTAGGCCATCTCACACGCTATGATAAGGTTATGACAGAGCTGAAGAAGGTGTTATCGGGTGCTTCCAATAACGCGAATGGACGAAGTCCAGTTCCTCTTGGTTCTCCCGCAAATCAAACAAAGTAGAGGGTCGACAAAAACATCCCAAAGGGCGAGTTCGGCTATTATGGGGCCGGGGGGAGCGGATCCGGTCACAACAATGAGAGCGATCTCTTCAAAAATGAACTCATACGGTTTATGAGGGAAGTAAACGTCCACAATGACTAAATTCTGGGTGCACCATCAATGCTGAAAGGACCGGACTCAAGGAAGTACACTCATTATCATACAAACCAAGCACGACACCAGAATTAATCTCGAAGCAGTTTAAAATGCCAGACGTGCCGAAATATGATGGGACTTCAGATCCTCAGAAACATATCACCACCTATACAACGGCGGTGAAGGGGAAAGATTTATCTTCCTACGAGATCGAGTCAGTTTTGCTGAAGAAATTCGGAGAGACTCTCACGAAGGGAGCATTGACGTGGTATTCACTTTTTCCTGAGAATTCCATAGACTCCTTCGAGATGCTCGCGGATTCTCTAATTAAAGCCCATGCCGGGTCCAAAAAGGTATAGTCCCGAAAGTTCAATATATTCAGAATTGCACAAGGAGAGTCTGAGTTGCCGGAGGAGTTTGTAACCCGGTTCCAGAAGGAAAGGATGTTGCTACCGGCCGTTCTGGATGAATGGGCGACAACATTCACCATGGGTTTGAATCTGAGAAGTTCTGATGCTTCCCGGTAGTTGAAAGAGAGCTTGCACAAGTTCCAAGCGACAACTTGGGCGGATGTTCACAATCGGTATGAGTCAAAGATAAGGATTGAGGATGATCAGCTCGATTTTGCAGCTTCGGTCAAGGGTTGATACTGGGAGAAGAATAAAGAGAAATCAAAAGACAATTTCGACATAGACCGACGTACTTCGAGAAGATAATTTTTTCTCTATGAACGGGCCGAAGGACGCGACAGAAGTTTTTGGTTGGCGATTTGTTTTGTTACCAATAGAAGAACTGATTGCGGCTAGAACAACATGTCATTACAGGACAAGGAAACTTCATGTTCTCGAGATTCTTCCTACCCCAGAATTTTAGAATATAACTTCAACGTCAGTGTAGTAGAGTTGGTATCGGCTATGAGGAACATTAAAGAAGCCCGGTTCCCAAAGTCAGTGAAATCCGATCCCAGCCAGAGAGATCCTAATTTGTGGTGCGAATACCACGGGAAAAATGGTAACCAAACTAGGGACTGCCAGCATCTGTGCGAAGAGGTGGAAACACTGCTAAAATATGGCCATCTTAGGGAAATTTTAAGTGACCGGGCTAACAATTATGGTCGCAATCGTGATAACTGTTGACACCCAATTTTTCCCTATAATATTTTTTCAAAGTGTATATATACCTTCAAACTATGCATTGGCATCAATTTGATATATTTCCATAATTTCTGCATTTTTTTCTAAGGAATTTTTTAATTTATCTCAGTATTTTTATTATATAAATAATTACTAATTGCATAAAAAATGACTTCATAAAAATTTCATGGCTTAATATTGCCATTTATGTTTATATTAAGCTTAAAATATTGCAGAAATAGCCACAATTATATTTTTTGGGTTACAGTTGCAATAACTTCACAATTATAGCCCATGCATGCATTATTACATTATTTTACCAGAAAATAGCTCATTGTATTTTTAAAATGTTGAGTAATTATTTTAAAATATTTCTATGCATGACAATTATTTTTTTAATCTGTTAATTATTTTATAAAATATTTTTTTATAAATTATTTGAGTATTTAACAAATAGCCCTATTTGATTCCTATAATTTTCCGGACCTAATCCCTCAAACATTAGCCCAAACCCCTTTAAAAGACAGGGGATCTAAAACCCCGACCCAATATCCTGTTTAATCATGGTCGTTGATCTTTTAGATCAACGGTCCACAAAACCCTATTCCATAATTAATCCTAACCTAACCCCTAACCCTTCTCATTCTTTCCCTCCCCTCGCCGTCATCATTTCCTTTATCTCTCAACTCTCTCTCAACCTAGCCCTAACCCTAAACGTCGTCACCGGCGTAAACCTCCTTCCTATGGTGCTTCTATGTCTTCTCCGACCAGCCCTGGTCTTCTATACGCCATGGATCTTTGATTTCTTGGGTCCTCGAGAAGATCTAAAGGGAACCCCAACTGGTTCTGGTTTGAAACTTGCCTGTCTCGGGCTATTTTCCGTTTGTGAGTAAGAATTTCTTCTTGTTTTTACTACGGATCTATGGGTTCTTGACCTATTCTCTTCACCTCTGCTATTTTTCTGAAAATCCTAGTTCGATACTGTTGATTCTTCTCAAATCTTTATAGATCTGAGGTGATTCAAATGTTATTAAGTATTTCCCTTCAAAAGACCCCCTTGTTTTAATTGATTATTTTGATTTTAATCACACTTCCTAAACTAGGGTTCATCCTAAAATGTTTTTCAAAGACTTTTCTGACTTCTAAGTGCTTAATTAATTGTTCTTTCATCATCGTGACTGATTTTTGCAAGAATATTCAAACCCTAGTTGATTCTATGTGATATACTAGTCTTCAATCTTTACTTCGATACTTTGGGTGTTTCTGTGATAACAGTCGTATTAGTTTACCCCATTTTTTTGGCTTAAATGTTTTCCCTGTTAAAACCCAGTATTCTTGGGGATTTCTACCCTAATTGACCTTTGCTAGGGTTCAAACCAGTTTTCTTGTTAAATCCGATAATTTTGTGAAGTTTTACTCATTTATTTTCTATTTATGGAACCTGAGTGATTCTTCTGGTAAAATCAGTATTCTTTTGAAGATTCTTATTGATTATTGCCTATTATTTTTCCCTGTAAAAATATGTGTGCACAGGTCTTATTCGTTTCCCTATTTTGCAACTTTAATATACTACACTTGCCCTAATTAGTTGTCTGTATGATTTTGGGATTTTTACTGATTCCCTATTTGGTATGATATGGATTCCTTTCCTTAATTAGCTTCCCTGTTGTGACCGTTAATTGATTACCCCAAATTAAGGGGGTCTATTCCGAACTCCTTTAGGTGAATTGATTTTGTGATTCTGTGATTATCCTTAATTGGCTGACTTCTGATTCCTTTACCTTATTTGTTCTACTCCTAAAGTGCTATATATACACTCTTGTTTTATCTCTCAAAAGAAACGAACAATAGTTCAAAAAATACACACACACACACAAACTTTCTCTCATCTCTCTCTCTGCTACTTGTGCTCATTGCTTGTCTAGCCGGCTGAAAGCCAAGGCTAAACTGTGGAATTCTACCTACTTTACTTTCTGTTTTGCTTCCTTAACTGGTATGTTCTTATTTCAATTATGAAATTCACCCCTATGTGCTCCATAGTTGTTAAATCCATGCCTATTTCCGCACTAGTTTAATTGGCTATGTATTCAATTGTCTTCTTGTTTACTACTTTGCTCAATATGCTGGAGTCTTACCCTCTATTGCTCAAATGTTTAGTGAGCATGTCTAAGTCTCATTTGTCTTGTGTGATACTTGACCAACATGTTTACTTGAGTTGTTGTTTACTTCCCTTGACTAGTATGCTCATGTCAGTATCATAGACTCCTAATGTATTTGGTTAATCCTAATTGGCATGACTGGCTCTATGTAGTAGACCCCTGTTTCAACCTGACCATTCTCATATTCTCTCTCTATGTTTATCATCCATTACCACTTTCATTTCAAGCATGATCCCCTTGCTAATACTTCGAAGCAATATGTTCTGGTTGTCAATCAGTCCCTATTTGTTCTATGTACTAGCTGGTCAATGTGCTTCCCCTTTTACCCTGTTCATGTGTTTCTGACTTAAGCCTCTATGTTCCCAATCCCGTGATCCCTGATTGTAAACTTGTTTGCCTTCACTTAGAAACAAGTAATAAATGGTTTTGAATCTGGGCACTCTAAGTGTTATGACTGTGTGGTTGCTTGTTGAACCTTTCTTCTTCTCAGAATTGTTTCCAAAATTATTCTAGGACATTTCTCCTTGTAGGACCTAAGGAGATGCTTTATCCTAGTACATCAGCCAGGATCATAAGAAGTGGGCCAACTGGGTGAGTATGTCGTCTGACTTCATGGACAGATTCAGGTTTAACACAGAGAATGCACCGGATCTACATTAAGAACTTAAAGAAGAAACCCACTGAGACCTTCCGCGAGTATTCCACTCGTTGGAGGTTAGAAGCAGCCAAAGTCAGGCCGACATTGGACGAGGAACAGATGAACAAATTCTTCGTCAGAGCACAGGATCCGCAGTACTATGAAGATTGATGGTTATTGAAAACAACAAGTTCTCCGATATCGTCAAACTCGGAAAAAGGATTGAAGAGGGCATTAAAAGCGGCATGGTAACAAACTTTGAGGCATCGCAGGCCACAAACAAAGCACTATAGTCAAGGGGTATATCGAAAAAGAAAGATGCGGGAACAGTAATGGTCGTCCAAGGACCTAAAACTCCACTTGTATATCAAACTTCCCTACTTACATACCAAGCACCTCCACCAACATATCAACCATCACCTCTCAGATATTCCCAACCAGCCACTACTTATCACATATATAATTCCCAACCCTCTCACCTTCAGTCACCTCCAACTCGCCTAAACTACCCAAGACCTCGGCCTAACTTTGACCGCAAACCACCTAAACAATACACTGCCATTGCCGAACCCATTGAACAGCTGTATGAAAGGCTGAAGGTTGCTGGTTACATCACTCCTATCCCTGCTTCAACCATGGAGAATCCATCTTAATAGGTCAACCCAAACAAGACATGTGCATATCATTCTGGCATGAAAGGGCACACCATTGACGAGTGTCGAACACTGAAGGATAAGATCCAGACTTTGATTGATAATAAGGTCATTCAGGCTAAAGAAGCTACACCCAATGTCCGCAAAAAACCCCTCCCAGATCATAGGGGTGAAGCTATCAATGTGATAGACACCGATGAGGAATAGGATCCCGAGGGATCAATTGGACTTATCAAAAAGGGTGACAATCCTAAGAAACCCGTAACACACTCAATCCTATTGTAGTACAAATACAGCCGCCAGTGGAGGTTGAGATAGCTGCATCAGTTCCATTTGAAGTTGAGGTAGCACCCCCCGCAGCTGCGCATGTTCCATTCGAAGTGGAAGTAACCACACCTCTCACAGTGACAGTGTCAACCACGCCACCTTTCAAGACCAAGGCTATACCCTGGAATTATGTGGTCAAAGCTAGAAGAAGAGGAAAGAACAAAATAGAAGAATCGGGCGCTGCGCAAGGAATGACCAGAACAGGAAGAGTCTATACACCAGAGCATTTGGGAGAATTCAGTAAAAAGGTTTCTAACAGACCGCCCGTTATTGAAACATGATAGGATGACCTTTGGAGAAAAGTGCAAGCAAAGGAGTATTCAGTCACCGATCATTTGAACAGGACTCCTGCTCAGATATCTCTCTTGCCACTGCTACAGAATTCAGAAGTGTATAGGAATGCTCTCTTAAAGGTGTTAAGTGAGGCATATCTACCTAACAACATCATTGGCGGAGAAATGGCCAATATGGTAGGACAGGTGCTGGAAAGTCACAAAATCACCTTCCACGAGGACGAGCTACAACCCGAGGGTTTGAATCATAACAGGGCACTACACATTACCGTGCAATATGAGGACAATTTCATCGATAGAGTTCTGATAGATGGGGGATCCAGTCTCGATATTTTCCCATTGACAACACTGAAGAGGTTGGGTAATGGCCTGCATGAAATACAAGAAGGGACTATGAATGTGAAGGCATTTTACGGGTCTCAGAAAGCTACCATCGGAGAGATTAATCTTTGTCTACAGATGAGGCCTACATGGTTCGATGTCGAGTTCCATGTGCTGGATATATCTGCATCATACCATCTGTTGTTGGGACGACCCTGGATACACGTCGTTGGGGATGTAGCATCAACTTTGCATCAGGCAGTGAAGTTCGAGTGGAACCATCAATAAGTGATTATCCATGGAGATGGGAGCAACCCTATTTACACCCGTCAGACCATCCGGTGGTTAAAAATAGAAGGAAGCTAGGTGGAGAGACTTATCATCATATCGAGAGGGTCAACGCGATCGAGAAAGATAAGTGGTGGAGTAGAAAGATAGAAAGTATACTAGCGTGGAGAGGATATAAATCTGGCAAGGGTCTTGGAATAAACATTCAGGGTATCTCCAAGCTAATACAGTTAAAACGTCATGGAACAACCTTTGGGCTAGGGTATTAGTACACCTGGCAGGAATATGATGATTGGTCACCACCGTGGCGTGGTCCTTACTATCCACTTGAGCAACTTGTACCACACCTGAGTCAAATTTTCCGACAGATCGACATCATATGGGGATCAGATGAGGAAGAAGCATTGGCCGCCTTGAGGAACCTGTTCCTGGAAGATGATGACATGGATTGCTGTGTAATTTTTGAGGAGGAGGAAGAGAAAGGCCCTACCATCCGAGTTGTTGAGAGAGGATCATTCCTCAAGAATTGGACTGTCAGACCATCCAGGGCCCGACGAGTCCCGGGTTAGCAAGGCTGAACAACATTATTTATTTTTCTTTCTAAAAAATGATTTCCCTTTTGACATTTTGTTAATAATATCTCCAATGACCCAAAATGTTGTTTAAATTATTGAAAATCGCATTTGTTTTGACACTTTCAATGAATTAATTTTTACCGTTACCACTTCTCTCTCATATCTTTATCTATACAACATTACTATTTTTTATCTTGATGAACCAGCAACTGTGACATGTAATGAGGCAACGCAACAAAAGGATAGTGACTCAAAAGAAGAGGATGTCATACCCGAGGAAATCGTCAAGGAAGTAGAGGATTTTGAGAACAAGCCCAAGTCCAACCGGGATGAAACTGAGATAATCAACTTAGGAGATTCCAAAACTGTCAAGGAGATCAGCATCAGCATTCACTTATCACCATCAGAAAAAGAAGAGTACACACAGATCCTGAAAGAGTATGAGGACATCCTTGCATGGTCATACGATGATATGACCGAGTTAAGTACATCTATTGTGGCTCACAAGTTGCCCACAAACCCAATGTATCGCTAGTAAAGCAGAAACTCATGAAATTCAAGCCTGATATAAGTCTGAAAATCAAAGAGGAGGTCACCAAGAAAATCATGGCCAAGGTCCTCTGGGTGGTTGAATACCCAACTTGGTTAGCCAACATCGTGCCAGTTCTGAAGAAAGATGGGAAGGTTATAATTTGTGTCGATTATCGGGATCTCAACAGAGCCAGCACAAAGGATGATTTCCCACTTCCAAACATACACATCTTAATAGAAAGTTGTGCCAAACATGAACTCCAGTCCTTCGTAGATTGTTTCGCCGGTTACCATCAGATTTGGATGGACGAGGAGGACGTTGAGAAAACCGCTTTCATTACACCCTAGGGGGTATACTATTACAAGATGATGTCGTTCGGCCTAAAAAATGTTGGGACCATCTATATGAGGGCCATGACTACTATCTTTCAAGACATGATACATAAAGATATTGAGGTGTATGTGGACGATGTCATCATTAAATCCAAGAAGAACACATATCATATAGCATACTTGAGGAAATTCTTTGAGAGACTGCGGAGGTACAACCTAAAGTTAAACCCCGCAAAATGTGTATTCGGGGTCCCTGCCGGAAAGTTACTTGGGTTCATTGTCAGCCGCCGAAGGATAGAATTAGATCCGTCAAAAGTCAAAGCCATCCATGAGCTTCCACCACCCAAGAGTAAGAAAGATGTAATGAGTTTTCTAGGACGGCTAAACTACATCATCCGGTTCATAGCCCAATCCACAATTATATGTGAGCCAATTTTCAAGATGTTGAAGAAAGATGTTGCAACTAGTTGGACCGAGGATTGTCAAAGGGATTTTGACAAGATCAAGGAGTACCTATCAACACCACCAGTTTTGGTCCCGCCAGAGCCAGGTAGAACTTTGCTACTCTACCTCGCAGTGTTAGATGGAGCCTTCGGCTGCATTCTGGAGCAGCACGACGAGACAGGGAGAAAGGAACAATCTATCTATTACCTGAGTAAGAAATTCACTCCATATGAAGCGTGGTACTCTCTATTGGAACGTACCTATTGCGCCTTGACCTGGATAGCTCAAAAGATGAGGCATTACTTCTGTGCTTACACAACGTACCTCATATCAAGGATGGATCCCTTGAAATATATTCTTTAGAAACCCATGCCCACTGGCAAACTAGCTAAGTGGCAAATCCTGTTGAGTGAGTTCGACATTGTTTATGTAACTCAGAAAGAAGTCAAGGGACAAGCACTGGCCGATCATCTTGCTGAGAACCCTGTGGAAGGAGAATATGAACCCCTGAAAATGTATTTTCCCGATGAAGAGGTGTTATTCATAGGAGAGGATATTTTTGAATCCTATGACGGTTGGAGGATGTTCTTTGACGAGGCGGAAAATTTCAAAGGAGTCGGCATTGGAGCTACCTTGGTATCGGAAATTGGCCAACATTATCTGGTATCTGCTAAACTCATATTTCCCTGCACCAACAACATGGCAGAGTATGAAGCTTGCATCCTAGGACTCAACAAGTCCATCAACATGAATATTCAGGAGCTGATGTTAATCGGCGATTCAGATTTGTTTTTGCACCAGGTACAAGGAGAATTGGCGACCAAGAATTCCAAGATATTGTTGTATCTGCACCATGTGCAGGAATTGAGAAAGAGGTTCACGAAGATAGAATTTCGGCATGTTCCCAGGGTTCAGAACGATTTTGCCGATGCATTGGCCACTTTGTCATCAATGATACAACATCCAGACAATAACTTCATTGATCCTGTCCCAGTAAGGATCCATAGCCAGCCGACATACTATGCCCATGTTGAAGAAGATACCGATGGGAAGCCCTGGTTCCACGATATCAAGGAATATTTGGCAAAAGGAGAATACCCGGAGCATGCAAACCATACTCAGAAATGCACGCTTCGGAGGTTGTCCAACAATTTGTTTTACAGCGGAGGAACCCTATATAGAAGAGCTCCGGATTTGGGATTATTGAGGTGCGTCGACACAAAGGAAGCTTTAAAGCTGCTTGAGGAGATACATGTCGTAACCATTGGCCCGCATATGAATGGATTTGTCTTGGCCAAGAAGATACTTAGGGCTGGTTATTTCTAGATGACCATGGAAACATATTGCATCCGGTATTTTCAAAAGTGCTACCAATCTCAAGTACATGGAGATATGATAAAAGTGCTGCCAAATGAGCTTAATGCAACAAGCTCACCTTGGCCCTTCGCTGCTTGCGGAATGGATGTCAATGGCCCAATCGATCCCACCTCCTCAAATGGGCATCAGTTCATCTTGGTAGCTATTGATTACTTCACCAAATGGGTCGAAGCAGCATCTTACATAGCAGTGACTAAGAAGGTTGTGGCAGATTTTGTTCGCGACCAGATTGTTTGTCGGTTCGGAGTCCCAAAATCCATCATCACTGACAATGCCGCCAATCTCAATAGTGATCTGATGAAAGCCATGTGTGAGACTTTCAAAGTCAAGTACAAGAATTCCACAGCATATAGACCTCAAATGAATGGAGCCGTGGAAGCCACCAACAAGAATATCAAGAAGATACTGAGGAAAATGATAGAAAGTCATAAACTATGGCACGAGAAGCTACCATTTGCTTTACTGGGATACCGTACCACAGTCCGCACATCAACCGGGGCAACTCCTTATTTGCTGGTTTATGGTACTGAAGCTATTATTCCCGCTAAAGTAGAGATTCCTTCCTTGAGGATCATATAAGAAGTTGTTTATAGCTTGTTTGCCTTCACTAAGAAACAAGTAATAAATGGTTTTGAATCTGGGCACTCTAAGTGTTATGACTGTGTGGTTGCTTGTTGAATCTTTCTTCTTCTCAGAATTGTTTTCAAAATTGTTTTACTCTACATTTTTAAGAACTGTTTCTATTTCTGAAAAACCTTTTCACTACTGAAATTTTTACCGCTATACTATTTTTACTAAGTTCTTCCAAAGTATGTCAAGCACTCTCACTTCTACTCTTAGATTACTTAAGTTCTGCCCCTCCAGTGTGTGTACTGCCTAGGAATCCATGAGATTCCTCCGAACTCTGGCACACTGGGGTTGGCCCTTCCACACTGCACATAACCACTTCTCTATTTAAAGGATCTTGGTGTGAGCACGCCCGGGATCCCTGAGGTTCTTAGGGAACTTTGACATACCAGGACACCCTATTGGCTATGAGACTTTGGCATCTTGGCCTGTTTTGAAGGCCTGGTATTTCCAGGTTCACTTTTGGCCTATCTCAGGCTCCTTATACCATAACTTATATTTATTATGTGATTCATTCATTTATGATCTATAATAATAACCTTTGTAAACAGATATTGGGGAAATTACTAAAAGGAAAGAGATTCTTATATAATTTTTGTAGGAAACGGGGTAGAAATCATGCTCTTAGGATTATTATGACTATTCCTTGCATTAGAAATCATGTTCTTAGGTTTATTTGCTTGTATTAGAAGCCATGCTCTTAGGATTGTTTGGCATATTAAAAAACATGTTGTAGGTGCATTATGACAGTTGTTATGAAATTCTACTTTCTAAATTTCTGCATAACCATGTCCACCTAGGAATTTTGTTACTAAGCTACTATTGTTACTGTATAAAGACGTTCATTCTCCAATGTGCATTACAAACCATGCTTTAGGACTTCTATTGCTTTCGCTTTAATACCACGCCTGCATCGTGTAAAATCAGTAACTATCATGTCTATAAGAGTGTTTAAAAGCAATCCCAAGACCTAGATATCATGTTATAGAGATAAATGCGTATAAAACCAGTTCTGTAATATTCATCACCTAGACAACATGCCTATAGGACATAACGAACTCAACTGTCTGTTTAGAATCACTTGTTAGTACTAAGACTCTGATAACAATTAGATATCATGTTTATAAGACATCCCAGATTTACACCTGAGCAAGCCTGTAGGGTAATTAACTCTTATGAAATTGATAAAAATGTGCTTTGTTTAATTATTTGTGAATTGCCTAGATTTAGCAAGTCCTAAAATTAGTAGGCAAACTAATTAGGTCTCCACTGCCTCGCTTTAATAGATGTTGCATGTAGTCTATTTTCACGCTCACATAGATATCCTGTTTTAGGATTTTGAAATATCTGAGATCCTGTTGTTTGAGACGTGCTATTGTCTGCATACTTGAGGAGGTAAAAGTGAGCCTTTAATTGTTCCTTATGTGAATGTCCTATTTGTTCTTGCTTGTCGCTTAGATTTTCTCCTTTTAAGCACTTTAGGAGAGTCTATAACCACCTTAATTAGAGGTCTTAAACACCTCGAGGGCCATAAGAAAAGGGACGGGTAATGCACGCTTAGAGTTTGTTTAATTAAAATTGCTTATACAATCGCTAAGGGGAGGGTAATCGAGTAGTAAAAGGATATTATGACATGTGCGTTTGGGGTCAGCTCCAACAAGTTCCCGGGATACCTAGTGTCACAAACGGGGATTGAGGTTAACCCCAATAAAATCAAAGTCATCGAAGACATCCCTGACCAGCTATCAAGCAAAAAGAGGTGCAAAGGCTCACGGGGCGATTGGCCGCTTTGAGTAGGTTCATTTCTCGATCTTCACAGAAATGCCATCACTTCTTCTCATTACTCAAAAAGAAGAACAATTTAAAATGGACCCCAGAATGTCAGTAGGCTATGAGGGATTTGAAAAGGTATTTGTCAAGTCATCTGTTACTATCAAAGTCGGGGAAAGCTGAAAAACCAGTTAATCTACCTAGCAGTCTCAGAGGTAGCAGTAAGCGCCGTTTTGGTCCATGAGGACGAAGGTATGCAATCTCCCATTTATTAGTTAGTAGAATTTTATCGGAAGAAGAAACTCGCCACCCACATCTGGAGAAGTTGGCCTTATCCCTCGTAGTCTCCACTCGGATGTTAAGGCCATACTTCTAATGTCACCCGATAACCCAAACTGTGGGGTAGGTTGGCCAAGTGGGCCGTCGAAATGAGTGAATTTGACATAGAATATAAATCTAAAACTATGATTAAGTCACAAGTTTTGTCTGACTTTGTGGCCGATTTCAGTCCGGGATTGTTACCTTTGGAAACAAAAGAAGTAGTAATGGTGTCAGAGACGGAGCTTCCAATGTAAAAGGGTCAGGGCTCAGCATAGTATTAACCACAACTTTGGGAGAAATCGTAAGGTAAGCCATAAGAAAGGTTCCCCTGAATAACAATGAACCGGAGTATGAAGCTTTGATTCAGGGATTGAATTGGACCAGGGACTAGATTCCGAGGTCATAGAAATCAAATGTGACGCCCAGTTGGTGGTAAATCAGGTCTACGAGATCTTCGAGGCCAAAGAGGAACGTATACAGCAATACATAGTGCCGGTTCAGGCTCTGCTTGAGCGATTCAGGGAGTGGTCAATTACACATATCTTGAGGGAAGAAAATGTAGAAGCGAACATATTAGCTAACCTTGGCTCGTCTACTGAATTGAAGGGATTGGACTGCGATACGGTCATACAACTTATGCACTCAGTTCTGGATGCAGAAGGATATTACGAGGTAAATGTGACTAATTCTGTCTGGGACTAGAGGAATGAGATCATCGATTACCTCAAGTACACAAAGTTTGCTGAAGATCGCAAGGCATCCCTGGCGCTACGCGTTGAAGCAGTACGATATAGTTTCAAAGGAGATCAATTATACATGAAATCATTCCAAGGCCTGCTGGCCTGATGTTTGGGAGCCTCTGAAGCTAATTATGTTATGCTAGAAGTCCACGAAGGGATCAGTGGAAATCATTCGGGCGCAGATTCCTTCGTACTAAAATTAGTAAGGTCAGGATACTATTGGCCCCGAATGGAACAAGACGCCAAAGCTTATGTTCTGAAATGCGATAAGTGTTAACGCGACGCACCATTGGTACATCAACCATCAGAACGATTGCACTTAGTTTTGTCTCCATGCTCGTTCATGAAGTGGGGAAATGGATATTGTCGGACCACTACTGCTGGCCCCTGGTAAGGTAAGGCTTCTTTTGATTTTAACTCACTTTTTTTCTAAGTGGGTTGAAGAAGGTCCTTATTAGACGATTGGTGAACATGAAGTGGTGGATTTCTTGTGAAAGAACATAATTTGCAGATTTGGGAAACCAAAAGAGATAGCCTACGACAACGGGCCACAATTTATAGGCGCAAAGGTCACAAAGTTCCTTGAAGACTTGAAAATCAAAAGGATCACATCTTCACCCTATCATCCGAGCGCAAATGGTCAAGTGGAATCAATGAACAAAGTGATTATACAAAATCTCAGAAAGAGATTGGAAGCATCTAAAGGTAAATGGCCTGAGGAATTGCCAGGTGTATTATGGGAATAGCGAACAACGGCCAAATCGAGCACATGAGATACTCCTTTCTCCCTCGTGTACGGAGCAGAAGCCTTGATCGTGGTGGAAGTAGGGGAACCTACCCTGAGATACTTTTGGGCAAATGAAGAAGCAAACAATGATGCAATGTTGGTCAATTTTGAGTTGCTTAATGAACGCAGGGATTTGGCGCATATAAAGATGGCAACTCAAAAGCATAGAATAAAAAGATATTACAATCTAAGTGTCAACCTCCATTATTTCAAAGTGGGAGACTTGGTTTTAAGGAAAGTGACTCAAAACACCCGGGAACTGAATGCGAGGAAGCTAGGTCCAATACTGGAAGGCCCCTATCGGGTTTCAGCTATCACCAGGAAAGGATCATACAAGTTGGAGAATCAATATGGAGAAAAGTTTCCAAGCAGCTGGAACATGGCACACCTCAAGAGATACTATTGTTGATGAACATCACATGTACAGAAAGTATGTGTTGCACTATTTTTCCCTCCGTCCAGTTTTTGTCCAATTGGATTTTTCTGGCAAGGTTTTTAACGAGGCAACAATGAAAAGAATACTACAAATGGAGTTTCAACAATAGAAATAAGACCTTGTAATGACATGGAACGCAAACGAAGAACCAATCTGGAGCCGTTAGATAGTCTCTTTCTTGATTGCAAAGTTCTTACCAGGAAGTTGAGTTTTCTATCGAACAAAGATTACCTGACCATTCAAAACTGCAAGCCACTAGGGCATTGTTAGATAATATTTGGCTCGATAGTGTAAATTCCTTAGGGGAAGTGAAGTTTGTTGCCGAATTTGAGAATATCTAGCAATTCATCAGTGGGATCCTCATAGGTGTAAAACTTCCAGTGTTCAAGTACGCGTTCTTTGCATTCGAACACTGGGGAGAATGATATGAGGGTACAGTGACAACGACTTCCACTTCGACCAAAATATGAAACCCCGAAGCATAGTTGTATCATCATAATTGGGGTTTGTGCGGCCAGCCCCGTAGAAACAAGTTGTACAAGTTAGCCACAAGAAATGACAATTTCTTTTTAGCACGAAGAATACTTATGTACTTTTGAAAATGGAAGGAATAAAGTAAAGTCCTTTTATTTCTATCGTGTTTCTTGTCTGAACAATGAATTGATTTTGTCATTTGAAATTTAAACAAGTACTTCAAATGCTTGTGTCGTAATAAAAAGGATACGTCCTTTTCAAGAGCACCATAAATATAAGAGGGACCTCTCTTATGAAAACCCTCACGATAAAGGGTTGATTTTGGAAGAACCTGTGCCCCAAATCCAAATGCTTTCGGGAGAAAATACACCCCAAAGCCTTGCATGATCAGACGCAAACAGTAAAACTTGCGCAAATACTTAAACTAAAAAGGACAAAAAGATCAAATTTGCACAAATGTTTAAATGAAAGTACGTAGAAAGAAAAACCTATATGATTGATGTGTGGCTAGAATTCATGGTTTAACACATTATATGCCTTACATTTTATGTGCGTTAATGATAAAAATACAATTTGTATATGCATAATGGAGTCTATTTCATATGTAGGTGAATTGGAGATGGAAGTCGAGCTAAATGGATGCAAAAACGTCAAAAATACGCTCAAGAGGCGAAGAGGAGTGCACCGGGCTATAGTCGGGCATTTGAGCCTTAAGGCCAGGCCTGGCCTGGCTTTATCCAAGCGTTTGAGCCTTAAGGCTAGGCCTGGCCTGGCTTTATCCAGGCGTTAGAGCCATAACGCCAGGCCTGGCCTGGCTTTATCCAGGCGTTAGAGCCATAACGCCAGGCCTGGCCTGGCTTTATCCAGGCGTTTGGGCTATAAAGCCAGGTCCCTGGTCTGGTCCAATTCGAGTTTTTGAAGATTTTAAGTGTTTCTCGGTTTTTGAATAGAAGTCTCCTGCATGTTTAGGATTTATCTCAAACATATAAATAGACCCAAAAACACAACTTGAAGGGAAGAAGCGATTGAAGTGAAGAAAAACCTGTGGATTACTACTCAGTGAAGCAAACATTGATTTTTATAGCTTTTATTTATTATTTTGTAATTCAATTATGCAAGTTATTTTAGAATTGATTCTTATGAATATGAGTAGCTAATTTTCTTAATCTAGGGTTTTGGTGGAACCCGTTGGGGGGTAATCTTATGGTGATATTAATATAGTTTGGTTGATTGTTCATCTCTATTTGTTCAACTGCGTTCTTGTTTTAGTTAATAAATAACAATTAGCTGTGCCTATTTAGTATGTATCTACATGAGAGAGAGTGCATAGTTAGGTAAGNTAGAGTGTTCATGATTGATAGAGATAATTAACCAAGTTATATGAAATATCCGAGAAGTAAGTTCACCAACGGGGGAAACCACAGCCTTAGACCTTTATTATAATTGTTTACAACACATTGTTAGTAATTCTTAGTTATTATTATTGTCAGTAGAATTAGTAAAACATCACCAATTTATATTCAAAAAGTCTTGAGAGAACTGATTGAGTAAAAGTTGCGTATTCTAAAGATTTGATTGATACTTTAATTCCCTGTGGGATCGACTCTGGGCATAATACCCCGGATTATATTTGCAACGCCTGTTTAGTCTTTTATTAGACATAGTTGAGCGTGATCAAATTTTGGCGCCGTTGCCGGGGAACTAACGGTGTTATCAATTGAGTTCGAAGAAATACAAAATTCTGAAATATAGTCAATTTTCANCAATAATGGGGATGATGTGGTAGAACCAGCCGCTCAAATAGGGGCAGAGGCTCCTTTATATGACTGGGCACAACCCACAGCTGAGAATTTGGCCACTGCGATACTAGTCCCTCAGATACAGGTCGAGTCCTTCCAGATAACAAATAATATGCTGCACTTATTGCAAAATAAGGGAATATTCTCAGGGTCATACATCGAAGACCCCCAACAACATTTGAAAAACTTTCTGTCAATTTACAAAACACAGAGGCAGCCAAACGTCACCCAGGAGGCAATAAAACTGTTGTTGTTTCCATTCTTAGTGACTAGAGCTGCACAAAGTTGGCTAAACTCACTCCCCATAAATTCCATTACCACATGAGAGGAGTTAGTTAAGAAATTCGTGAACAAATTTCATCCACCTAACAAGACTGCTCAACAAATCGATGAAATCTTGAGCTTCAAACAGAAACCAGTTGAAACATTGCAAGAGACATGGGAACGATTTAAGGGGATGCTGGTTATCTGTCCACATCATTGTATTCCAGAGCAGATGTTGGGGTAGCGTTTTTATATGGGTTTGGCTGATACTATTAAAGCAAATGTTGATGCTTCGGCTGGTGGAGCATTCTTGAGCAAAACATGGAGAGAAAGTCAAATCTTACTTGATAAAATGGCACAGAATTCAGGATGGACAACAAGGAATTCACCTATTACTCCTGTAGTTCACTCAGTGCCATTCGATCCATCTAATAAGATGGGTTTTCCAGGTTAGAAGCTATGATGCAGCAGGTTATTGGGTCAAATGCAAAAATCA
>ML432422.1:0-62727 GCA_005239525.1 Nicotiana knightiana | reverse complement strand
GTTTAGGTTTTCTTCTCCTATTAGGTTTAGGTTTTCTCTTATTTCTCTAACTTCTTTGTCTATAAATACTTGTGGAATTAATGAGAAGAGCAAGAGTTTTTCCTCCAATATTGTTCTTTGTCTTCCGGATCAAATCTTTCAAGGTCAACTTAAACGAATGTTAGATGTGCTTCTCAAAGACCAATTCTCCTACTTGATTACAAAAAAAAATCTTTGTAGAACTTATCATTCTGGTAGTAGTACCAATAAAAGTAGTTCATATCACAAACAATCTTTGGTGAAATATATTATTTTTGTATTTGTTTGGTATGCTTCATGTCTACTCATCCATATGAATAGGAGAGAATTGGTCCAAGATTTAAAAGGAAATCTCTATTACATTCTCAACCTATTGTAAAATTTTGAGGTCTAAATTGATTGAACAATAAGTATTTTATTACATTATATCAATTCTCTCAGTATTATGGTATTCATGATAAGCAATTCTATGGTAATTATCTGATTTAAATATATTTATAGTATCATAGAAATAAGTGTTATTTTTCTATTCTGTTGTATTGTTGTTGTTTCTCTTGAACAAAATGGTTTCCTTTTCTCTTTTGGTAATAGGATTAAATAGCCTTAGTTTTCTGAAGCGAGAAATTTGAGATTATACTGTATACGCTTAAAATCGACCACATCCGGTTTTACGGGATCGAGGGTCTGCCTCGAGAGTAAGTCCGTACCAAGGCAAGTTCAAACTCGAAGAACACGAAGACTGAGGGATCGATATCAGGCTAAATCGACATCGAAGTAACGGAATAACGGGATATCCGCAATCGACCACCAATCTCGGTAGGAATCTCGGAATTGGAAGAACCATTAACGGTTATTAATATCAATCATGTATTTTGCTTTCGAAATTAAAATTTTACCTTATTTAGGACTCCTCTACTATATGAAGAGGAACTCTGTTCATTTGTAACACACATGAATCATAGACGCAATTACTGAGAAATACAAACACTCTGCTCTTTTACTCACTCTTAATTCTTTACTGTTCTTATTGTCCATATTATTCTTATTGTTCTTATTGTTCTCGTGGTTCCTAACTTTCGATCTCGAGCCTATTATTAATTGAGGTCGATAGCTCACAAATAACACTGGTTTGATCCATTTCAATCATTTAATTCACTTATTTATTCAACTGTTTATCAATTCGTATTGAATTAGATCACGTATCATTATAACCACATTACAAGTTTAATTGTTACTCGTATTTCGAGGTAAACAGTTTGGCGCTCATCGTGGGGCTAAGGATAATAGTGATTGTTCAGTGCTAATTCTGGCATAACACACTATTTTACGCTTGTTTCTTGTCAAGAATTTTGTTTTCAGGTTGAATCATGTCAAACTCGCAAAACACATCTGGCACGGTGACAACGGCCTCGGGCTCCACAAAGAAAATGAGAATTTTATTCCCCAGGATTCGAGGTGCCATTGGCTGACCTCAGAGGAGCACCAACCGTCAACCGATTGATGTCAGTTCTCATGTTGCCTTAGATGCAGACTTGGGCGCCGACCCCGAGGGAAGCGTACAAAGAGAGGGTCGAACTGACGGTCAAGGAACGCAGGGATGAGGAGACGAAGGTATCAGTCTCCAAGTTATATTTGACATGATGCAAGCCCAACAAAACGCCATTGCTCAGTTGCAAAATCAGCACAGGGCACCGAATAGGGTCGAACAAGAGGCTACTCGCTGTACCGAGCCATTGCCTGAAAGGTCAGGTGATAATACTTTGACGACAGACACTGCTATAATGAGGATGCTCGAGGAGCTTACTAAGAGAATAGAATCGGGAGAAAAGAAAATCGAGGCCAACGACAAGAAGGTGGAAACTTAGAACTCTCGAGTTGATCAGATACCGGAGGAACCACCAATCTTAAAGGGAATGGACTTTAAGAAGTTTGTGCAAAAACCATTCCCTCCGAGTGCGGCTTCGAAGCCTGTCCCAAAGAAGTTTCGTATACCCGACATACCTAAATACGATGGGACTCCAGACCCAATGAGCACGTTATATCTTATACGTGCGCCATACAAGGTAATGATTTAGAGGATGACGAGATCGAGTCTGTAGTGCTAAAGAAATATGGAGAGACCCTGTCAAAGGGAGCTATGATTTGGTACCACAACTTGCCGCCGAACTCTATCAATTTGTTTGCCATGTTGGAGGATTCGTTTGCAAAAGCACATGCTTGTTCCATAAAGGTTGCAACAAAAAAATCAGACTTCTTCAAAGTAAGATAGAGAGATAACGAGATGCTGAGAGAGTTCGTATCTCGATTCCAAATGGAACGTATGGAATTACCACCAGTCACTGATGATTGGGCTGTTCAAGCTTTAAGGACTAAATGAGCGGAGTTCGATCGTATCACGCCAATTGAAACAAAACTTGATCGAGTACCAATCTATGACTTGGGCCGATGTTCACAACTGATATCAATCGAAGATTAGGGTCGAAGACGACCAATTGGGAGCCCCTTCAGGTTAAGTACATTCAAACAGGTCGACGGGTAAAATCCATAGAGATATTGATAGAGAGTCAAGGCTGAATAAAGATCGATATCAGTCGTATGTTACAGAACGAAGGAATAATGGTTCATGACGCAACTCTGCTTGGAACGATCGAAGGGGTGACCGAGGTAAGAATTCTCGAGGACTAATGAGTAAACCTGGATTCGACAAATATGCAGATCCTACAGAAGCGCCTGGATTATCAGAGTACAATTTCAAAAGGATCAAAGACACCAGGTGGCCCAGGCCTATATTGACTGATCCCTCTCAAAGGAATCTAAACTTAATGTGTAAGTATCATGGCACCCATGGCCATACGACCGAAGACTGTAGATAGTTGAGAGATGAGGTAGCTCGATTATTCAACGAGGGTCACCTTCGAGAGTTCCTTAGTGATCGAGCCAAAAATCACTTCAGGGAAAGAGACGCCAACATAAAGAATGAGCAAGAAGAACCTCAGCATGTTATTAACATGATCGTCAGCGGGGTCGACATCCCATAAGGGCCTATATTCAAACGCACCAAGGTGTCGATCACCAGAGAAAAATGGACTCGAGACTATATGCCCGAAGGCACTCTATCGTTCAACGACGAAGAAGTAGAAGGCATCTCTCAGCCGCACAACGACGCCCTGGTAATTTCCATTTTGTTAAATAAAATTCAAGCTAAACGTGTTCTAGTGAATCCAGGTAGTTCTGCAAACATAATTAGATCCAGGGTCGTAAAGCAGCTCGGCTTGATAGACCAAATTGTACATGCATCTCGAGTCCTAAACGGCTTCAACATGGCTAGTGAAACAATGAAGGGGGAGATAATCCTACCAGTGAACGTGGCCAAGACCATCCAAGACACAAAATTTCACGTCATAGAAGGTGACATGAGGTATAATGCACTGCTCAGAAGTCCCTGGATCCACAACATGGGGGCAGTACCATCGACACTTAATCGAACGATGAAGTTTCCAACAGTGGATGGTGTGAAAACAATGTATGGGGAACAACACGCTGCAAAGAAAATGTTTGCAGTCGACGAGGTGAAGCCGATATCAGCAGCCCTGACCTTTGAAAAGTCTAGCACCAAAAATAAGAAAGCGGCCAAATAGCAATCACCGTCTCCAGCCTCGAGCGAATCGGATAAACAGGTAATCGAAGAAGAAGAAGAGGATTTTCTCACTCCTCGAACTTTCGTCGTTCCTTAAGAATCGAGTGCATCCAAGTCAACGGTCAAGGAGCCGGAACAGGTTAAACTGATCGAGTATCTACCCAAAAAAAAGGTATACCTGGTAACGGGGTTGACCCCATAGCTCAAGAAAAAACTTATTCAATTTCTTATTGATAACATGTATTGGTTTGCGTGGTCCCATTTAGACATGACAGGAATCTCACACGAGATAACACCTCACCGGCTAAGCCTGGATCCCAAGTTCAGACCAGTAAAGCAAAAGAGAAGACCTCAATCTGAGGTAATGCACACCTTCATAAAGGAGGAGCTAACCAAACTTCTTAAAATAGGTTCCATTCGGGAAGTAAAATATCCCGAATGGTTAGCTAACGTGTCGTGGTCCCCAAAAAGGGGAACAAACTTAGAATGTGTGTAGATTAGAAGGACTTGAATAAATCATGTCCAAAAGACTATTTTCCCTTGCCTAACATCGATCGAATGATCGATGCCACGGCTGGCCACGAGATACTTATGTTTCTCAACGCCTATTCTAGGTACAATCAAATCCAGATGGACCAAATAGACCAGGAAAAGACTTCTTTTATCACTAAATATGGAACTTATTGTTACAATGTAATTTCCTTCGGCCTAAAAAATGCGGGAGCTACATATCAATGCCTAGTTAGCAAGATGTTCGAAGAAAAAATAGATAAATCAATAGAAGTTTACATTGACGATATGTTAGTTAAGTCCCTGCGCGAAGAGAACCATTTGACTTATTTGCAGGAGACATTCGAATTCTTGAGGAAATACAACATGATGCTTAACCCCGAAAAGTGTATTTTCTGGGTCGGCTCGGGCAAATTCCTCGGCTTCATGGTGTCAAATCGGGGAATCGAGATCAACCCCGATAAGATTAATGTTGATACCCAATTTTTTCCTCATATTTTTTAATATATATATATATATATATATACATATATATACACACACTTTCAAATAGTACATATGAATCATCATTTTTATTTATAAGCACACAAGTATATACACTTTCAAAATAGTACATATGCATCATCATTTTTATTTATAAGCACACAAGTATATACACTTTCAAAATAGTACATACGCATCATCATTTTGATTTATAAGCACACAAGCATTTTTCATAATTTTTTTTATAATTTTTAAAGTCTTTGAATTAATTTATTTCTGTATTTTATTATATAAATATCCAATAGTTATCCTCCAAATTATTTTTTATGATGATAATTTATACCAATATGAGGTTTTAAATATTTTCATTGCATTTCTTATAATTACTTGCATTTCAGGGCTAAATTAAACGTTTTGCAATAATAGCCCATATGCATGTATAATTATATTATTTATACAGAAAATGAATTTTTATATTTTTATAATTTTAAATAATTATTTTCAAACACAATAATATTTTTGTTATTTATTTATTATTTTTATAAATTATTATTTGTTAAAATTGGGTATTTAAAATTTGGCTCTAATTTCATAACTAATTTCAGACCAAAACTACCAACACCAGCCCAATTACCCCACACACTAGCCCAATCACCCAAGCTCTAAACAAATCCCCTTATAACCCAATCAGTAACCCACTTACACGACCCGCCTAGCTCCCTCCTATCATCTTGGTCGTTGATCTCAAAAGATCAACAACCCCTAACAAACTAACCCCTTTTAATTACCCCCTTTCACCCAAAACCCTAACCCATTTGCCCCTTCACCCGCCGCCCTTGAACTATCTCAAACTCCCTTTCTCTGTCTGTCAAACCCTAGCCGCCGTAACCCCTAATCCTCTTCGATTCCGGCTCAAACATGGAATCAATCCATGATCTACTTACTTATTTTGTAATATCCTATCATTATACGCATATTTTTAGTATCACTCAGCTCTTTCCCTATTTTTGGCAAGAACTGCCTCTCAAGAACGAGCTGATTCACTTTGATTCTATGAAGATCTGGCGATCTTCCGGCTCTATACATGTTATATTGAACGGTCCTTGTATTTTTGGTACGATTGAAGGCGTCACTCTCAAATAGGGTTTGAGATTTTCCCTTATTCTCTACTGATTTCTAATTGATACTTTTCCCTTTCTTGTGTTTGAATGATATTTTCCTTATTTCTGTTTAACCCACCATGTTTCCCTTATTTTAAATTTATTTCTCCCTAAATATAAATCTAATTGATCTTTGTATGATATTTTACTTATTTTTTTAGTTGTATCCCTTATTTTAAGGGTTACTTGCATTATTATCTTCTCTCATTCTCTGTTAATTTACTGAACTCCCTTGTTTTATGTATTATTTTCCCTAAAAGAAATCGATTCTAATTGATTCTGTGTTTAATATTTACCGTATTTCCTATTTTATGTATGAAATATTTTACTATATAAACCCTTCTCATAAAACCCCTCATAAGAGGATCGGAACCTTTGAATCCCTACTTTGTTCTCACTACTCCTTTCCCTTATTCACTGGCTGTCACACTCAAACGCTCTCTAAATTGTTAAATAACCTCCTACGGTGCAAGCACTGCTCGGAGCCCATTCTCGATGCTGTTGTGAACTCTGAAGTATCGAGAATTTGGGGTTTTTTGCTACTACACTCTGCACTCTTTTAATTTTACTACTGGTTAGTGTTTAAACCTTCATAATGTTTAATTTCCTTCCTTCTTTCTGCACATGTATCCTAACTTCGCTTCAATTGTGATGGTGTTCATCTTTGATATCATTCTGTGTTAATTGATGCCTGAGAATAGTCTACTATTCATGTCATGCTTCATCATAATATGCACCTTGTGATCTCTTATCTCCAAGGATTAGTTCTATACCCATGTAGCATCTTAACATGTTAATTTGGACTTCAGTATTGTGGTAGTATATTGTTTTGCATGTTATGCTTAGATAATGCCCTAGCTCTATGAGAACCACTTTACTTGAATGAACTTTCAATGAATCCTGTGCATATTGGAGTGTTTTAAGACACGTTCAAACTCATTTCATGTTATCCTGAATGTCCAACTATATTTTCTAAGACTCTTGTGGTAATATGTTTCCTAGTATGTCTTGGTCTATCTACTGTTCTCTCCTTTATGTGGTTATCAACATGTGTATCCCTCTATTATGTTCAAGTGTTGATTAATGTGGCATTAGGTTAGACTATGTTTGATTTAGACCCTCAGATGTACACTAGTGCAACCTATGTATGCTTGCAAACCTGTCTATTCTCCTAATTCCTATGATGTTTGTTTATGTGATACTTTGCTATGTGTACCTTGTTGAACCTACTAGCTTTCTTGACTATTTGTGATGTATGTTCAGTTCAATGATCTCTATCAATCCTCCTTACTTGTTACTTTTACATTCTAAATTCCTATTCTTAGCCGGCTAAAAGCCAAGGCTATCTAAGCTCTATTGTTGGCCTCCCTAGTGTGAGCACTGTTCGGGGTCAATTGAGGCCCTTGTGAACTCTGACACACTAGGGTTAGGCTTTAGTCATTATTCAACTTCTAAGAAACTGTCCCTAATACCCTACCTCCTTATTATGTATTGTGTTAATTCCAAGTGATGCAATATTTAGTGTTGTGGCTCACTAAAAGTGTTCGAACTCCCTTATGGACATGTGATCGTGTGGTATGATAGGACGGAAATGTTGAAGGCCCAGCGAAGCTGGGTGTGTAGTTGTTTATTTTGGCCTGCTATAGGCCTACCTATTAACATGTAATATCACTAAATATGATAAGTACATTAGTCAATATTCGAGGACAGATGCTCCAAAGGGGGGATTATATTACACCGCATGTTTTCATACGTGAAGGTGCGCAATATGTAAATTGATGAAATCTCGGAAATCAGATGTTACATCCCGCATTTTGTTACGTTAAAGTTTCGTCGTAAGTTAATCGACGTAAACTCGGGAATGAGATTATTTTGAGATTATACGTATTATGCTATTTCAAACAAGTGATAAGTAAATTTGTGAAGGTGAGAGGGTGAACGAATCGAAGAAAATAGGCTTCATCGAAGTTTGTCATTTTGGAATAAAATACGGTCTAAACTATAATACCCGGTATTTATGGACTTGTGCCATACAAGGGACAATACGACCATAATAGTAAGGTGTATAAAGTGTGTTAAAATTTATTAGTATTTTAAGTAATTTGAGATAATTCTTAATTATGTGGATAACTTGGTAATTATTAATTTTAGTGGGAGACTAACTAATTAATTAAAATTTATGGATAAGGTGAAAGAAGACCTTATCCCCACGTCACAACAATGGACGTAAGCATCAATGACTCCTTGGTCTTTATAGTTAGGTGGTATGTTTAGGGGAATTTTGAATAAAATAATCCACTAAGGTGGAGCCCACACCCAAAGGTTAAAGACCTCTCTGTTTCATTACATTATATCTACAATGCAATGTAAAATGCTTCAACAAACTTATACAAAATGATAAAAAGGTGATTTTCTACAAAAATCAGATAAGACTACTTGGCTACGTGAGAATTGATATTCTAAGAGAGCAAGGTACAATCTTTCTCAAGAATATCATACAGATCTTTCCCTACTTCGATTCTCCGTTACATGTTTTGCCGCGTTTGGCGGATGTGGGAAGGATTTTCAAGAGAATCGACTCAGTTATGTTAATGCTATCCCTTCTTTCTTTTTGTGATGATTCATACGGTACGAATGAAACGAATAAATGCACAACTTTTATAAATGACTCTGTTCATAGAAGTACACTGGGTGCCTATGTTCTTAATTCCTTTTGTGAATTATTATTATATCTTCTGTTCATGGGTCTTAGATAAATACGTAGTTTATAAAGTCTATCCGAAAGGCATATTGATCTTATGACATTCCAAGATATCTTATTAACATATTTCTTATGCATTTCATGCATTTATACATATAAATTGACCCATGACCAGATGGCATTATATACGCGTTTATTATATGTATATGGGATATGGAAAACGATTACAACGTTATATACACACCACCACCTGATCAGCTGATATATGTTGATGATTTTGTCCATAATAGTCGAGATTATATGATGGGATTCCCCCAGAGGCTTGATGATATTATGTACGCAAATACCTATGCATGGTTTTACATTTATGCATATGAATGACATTATAAATGTTAAGTGATTCACAGACCTATCTAGACTCACATGTTGAGTCTTTTACTCCATGTTTCTCTCATGTCTATAATTTACTAATTTTCATTCCTTACATACTCGCTACATTATTTATACTGACGTCCTTTTTTCTTGGGGACGCTGGGTTTCATGCCTGCAAGTCATGATAGAAAAGTTAAGAGTCCTCCAAGTAGGCTATCAGCTTAGCAGAAGGTGTTGGTGCGCTCTATTTGCTCCGGAGTTGCTTATTTGGACGTGTATTGATTAGTATGGGAGGGCCCTGTCCCGACCTTTATGGTAGTTTCTAATCTTAGAGGCTTGTAGACATATGTCATGTACGTGAAAGATTGTATTGACTTGTCGGCCTAGGTTTAGTGTACGGGTGATCATTTTTGTCTTATATGACCGTATGTCATACGTATAAGTTTGGATTACATGTTAGGTCATCCAATGTCGAGTATTTCCCCATGTTTTATTCGAGTTTTCTCATGACAGCATCTCCGACTCATTTACCTATGATAGTATGATACGAAAGAAATGTTACATTGGTACTCGGCTGAGTAAGGTACCCGGTGCCTGCTGCGGCCCATCGGTTTGGTTCGTGACACTGATGAGGTTAGCGAAGAAGGGAAAGTTCAGCCCCAGGCATATCAGACCCTTTCAGATCTTTGACAGAGCTGGTGAGGTGGCCTATAAATTGGCATTTCCACCTAATTTATCATCACGTCAACTGGTATTCTGTGTTTCTAGGCTCCGAAAGTATCACGGTGCTTGTCCTATGTATTAGATTTCATCTCAGGCCAATTGGATAAGGATTTGACACTTGAGGAGGAGTCGGTGGCTATTATAGCACGACAGTTCTTGAAGTTGAGGTCTAAGAGTTATCATTCTATTAGAGCGCAGTGGAGAGGTCACCCGATCGAGGAAGCTATGGGGGAGTCCTCGTCCGATATGCAGAGTAGATACCTCCATCTTTTCAGCAGTCCAGGTAGTTTTCTATGTCCGTTCGAGGACGAATGTTTCATTTATAAGTGGAGAATGTGACGACCCAGATTACGAGCAGGGCCTGGGATTGGGTCAACTCGGATTTAAAAGGAAAAGGTTCGCAATTGCAAACATCACAAGATCACTTTTACGATCACTTGGTCGCATTTGCGATACTTGGCAAATAAGACATCTTCCCAATTGCAAAGATATTGGCAGCATTTGCTAAGGCTGGTTATTCGTATTTGCGATCAATTTGTTGGATTTGTGACTGTTCTTCTGTGCGACCCTTGTCTCGCATTTGAGATGTTATCAATTGCGAACAAGATGTTAGAATTGTGACATATGCAGCTAGGCAAAAAAGGAAAAATCGAGACTTAGCTCATTTTACACCATTTCTCAACCCTAAACACTCTGGAGGAAATTTTCCAATAGATTTTTCATCCCGAATTCATTGGTAAGTGACTTTAATCCAATTCTTCTTGATTTCCCATTTCTTTTCATGAGATATTAACATCCAATTTAGGATTTTCATGATAGAAATTAGGGATTTGGGTAGAATTGAGAATTTTGTAAAAATTGTGATTTAGACCTCGAATTGGGTCGAATTTCGAAACAAATCACATACCTGGGCTCGGGGATGAATGGGTAATCAGATTTTTTTCCGAACCTCGGGTTATGACCAAGCAAGCCTAGGGTTGAATTTTTTTCAATTTTTTTAAAATGATCAAAATTGAACCTCTTTAGTTAATGGTATTTTCTAAAGCTTATTTTGAATTGCTTGATCGGTTATTTTATAGATTTGGTTGGTTAGGAGGCTTGTTATAAAGGAAAGGCCATGGTTGGTTGATTGCTTTGGTTCGTAGAGTGGGGTAAGTGTTGGATCTAACCTTGACTTGAGGGGATTAGGAATCATTGTATCACATTCTTCTTACTTACACTTGTCATTTCTTGATTACTAACTAGTGTTGGAATACATCACATATTTTTAGAACCACAAATCAAGTATTATTGTGAAAACCATTTTCGAGGTAACTAGTTTGGCGCCCACCGTGGGGCTAAAGATAATAGTGATTATTTTCGTGCTAGTTTTCTGATAACACACATTGTTCTTCACGCTCTTTCTTGTCCAAAGATTCTTTGATTTAAGGTTAAAATATGTCTAACTTAGCAAACTCACCTGTAAATGACGGTCTTGGTTTCCATGGAGAGAACAGTGCAACAGCTCAAAGGGCCGACGTGCCACCGCTAAACCCTGGGGTAGCACCAGCACCAAACCCTGTCAACATAGGTTCACATATTACTTTGCACTTCGATTTGGGTACTGATGTTGAAGGAAGCGTACATGGAGGAGACTAACCTAATGTACAAAGAACACATGCTCAAGATGAAGTCAGCCTATAGGTAAGTTTTGAAATGTTTCAAGTGCAACAAATTGCTATTGCTCATTACAGAGTTAGCAAACGACTCCGAGCACAGCAGGACAGGAAACAACTCCCCGAGTTGAACCAACACCAAAAAGATCGAGCAATAATGGGTCAGGAATAGACCCCACTATTATGAGGATGCTCGAGGAACTCACTAAAAGGGTCAAATCAGGAGAAAAGAAGATAGAGGATAATGACAAGAAAGTAGAAACCTACAATTCGAGAGTCGACCAGATCCCCGGAGCACCCCTGATTTCTAAAGGAATGGATTCGAGGAAGTTCGTGCAGAAGCCATTCCCAGCATGTGCGGCTCCGAAGCCTATTCCGAAGAAGTTCAGGATGCCCGACTTCCCAAAATACAACGGGACCACAGATCCCAACGAGCATATTACCACATATACTTGTGGTATAAAAGGAAATGATTTGAAGGATGACTAGATCGAGTTTGTCTTGTTGAAGAAATTTGAAGAAACCTTAACCAAAGAGGGCCATGATGTGGACCTACCCCAAAATTCTATATTTTCATTTTCCATGTTGGCAGACTCATTTTTAAAGGCACATGCTGGTGCCATAAAAATTGCTACAAGGAAGTCCGATGTGTTAAAAATCAAACAAAGAGAGAACAAGAAGCTAAGGGAGTTCGTATCACATTTTCAAATTGAGCGAATGAAATTACCACCAGTCTCCGATGACAGGGCAGTGCAAACCTTCACTCAGGGATTGAATGAACGAAGCTCGAAAGCTTCGAAGCAGCTAAAGAAAAATTTGATCGGGTATCCCCCCATAACTTGGGCGGATGTGCACAACAGGTATCAATCGAATATCAAGGTCGAGGACGACCAATTGGGAGCCCCCTCGGGCTCAGTATATCCAAGACGGCTATTAGCAAAAGAATTAAGGAACGCAGAAAGGGATCCAAGACCGAATAAGGAAAGATACCACCCCTATGTCGAATACCGAAGAAACGCTTCGAGGAGTAGTATACCTCAAAATGATCGAAGGGCAGATCGAGGCCAAAGTTCCCGGGGGCTCATGAGCAAAATCTGGTTCGACATGCATATGGGGCCGTCGGAGGCACCCCGATTGTCATAGTATAGTTTCAACATCGATGCCTCAGACATTGTATCAACTATAGGCAACATCAGAGATACCATGTGGCCCAAACCCATACAACCAGATCCTTCCCAGACGAACCCTAACTTAATGTGAAAATACCATGGCACTTACAGTCATAGGACCGAGGATTGCAGACAGCTTCGAGAGGAGATAGCCCGTTTATTCAACGAAGGGCACCTTCGAGAGTTCCTCACCAACTGGGCCAAGAACCATTTTTGAGAAAGAGATGCCAATAGGAAGACTGAGCAAGAGGAGCCGCATCATGTCATTTATGTGATCATCGGAGGAATCGATATCCCACAGGGACCCATATTCAAACGAAAAAAAGTATTCATCACAAGGGAGAAGCGATCTCGAGACTACATTCCCGAGGATACCCTCACATTTAGCGAAGACGACATCGAAGCCTTATCTCAACCTCATAATGATGCACTGGTAATTTCTTTCCTTTGAAATAAAGTTGAAGTTAAACGTGTGCTCATGGATCCAGGTAGTTTGGCTAATATAATCAGGTCGAGGGTCATGGAGCAACTCGGGCCGGTCGACCAAATCATACCCCCTCTCGAGTCCTGAATGGGTTCAACATGGCGAGTGAAACAACGAAGGGGAAAATCATCCTCCCAGTCAACGTGGCCGGGAACATACAAGCCACAAAATTTCATGTCATCGAATGTGACATGAGGTACAACGCCCTGCTTGGAAGGACATGGATACATAGCATGAGAGCAGTACCATCAACCCTTCATCAAATGATGAATTTTCCAACAAAAGATAGCGTGAAAAAGGTGTATGGAGAGCAGCATGCATCCAAAGAGATGTTCGTAGTGCATGAATTGGCACCAGTATCGGCTTCATCTACCTCAGAGAAATCAAAAGACAAACAGGTAGCTAAATAGCAATCACAACACATACCGTCGATTGAGCCCGAGGGACAGGTGATCGATGAACAGGTGGTCGAGGACGGAGAAGAAGACTTCCTCACCCCCGAGCTTTTGTTGCCCTCGAGGAATAAGATGAAACAAAGTCCACTATCGAAGAACTCAATCATGCAGTATAGATTGAACATCTTCCAGAATGAAAGGTATAACTCGGAACAAGACTAACCCCCGAACTCAGGAAAAGACTTACTCAATTTCTTATTAATAACATTGATTGCTTCGCTTGGTCCCATTTAGATATGACCGGGATCCCACCGGAGGTAACCACCCATCGACTAAGTGTCGATCCCAGTTTCAAACCAATGAAGCAAAAAAGGAGGCCTCAATATGAGGTAAAGCATACATTCATCAAAGATGAGGTAACTAAGCTTCTTAAAATAGGATCCATTAGGGAGGTAAAATACCCCGAATGGCTAGCTAATGTAGTAGTAGTCCCTAAAAAGGGAAATGAATGTGTGTAGAGTAGAAAGATTTGAACAAAGCATGCCCTAAAGATTCTTTTCCCCTGCCAAATATCGACTGCTCGATCGATGCTACAGCTGGCCACGAGACCCTTACTTTTCTCGATGCCTACTAAGGGTACACTCAAATTCAAATGAACCCGGAGGACCAGGAAAAGACTTCGTTTATCACAAAGTATGGCACATCTTGCTATAATGTATTGCCCTTTGGGGTAAAAAATGCAGGAGCTACATACCAACGCCTAGTTAGTAAGATGTTCAAACACCAAATAGGCAAGTCTATGGAAGTTTACGTTGATGACATGTTAGTTAAGTCCCTGCGCGCAGAGGACCATTTGACTCATTTGCAGGCAACGTTCGATATCCTATGAAGATATAACATAAAGCACAACCCAGATAAATGCGCTTTTGGAGTCGGCTCAAGAAAATTTTTAGGCTTCATGATATCAAACAGGGGTATCGAGATCAACCCCGAAAAAATCAAAGCCATCGAGGAGATCACCGTGGTAAACAATGTGAAAGAAGTACAACGGCTGACCAACTAGATAGTAGCCTTAGGCCGATTCATCTCGAGGTCATCAGATCAGAGTCATCACTTTTTCTTCCTTCTCAAGAAGAGAAACAACATCGAGTGGAATCCGGAATGCCAATAGGCCTAGGAAGAATTAAAATGGTATCTCTCGCGCCCACTTTTGCTCCATATCCCGAAGGAGTATGAAACACTATATTTGTATTTGGCCGTGTTCGAAGTTGCGGTAAGTGGAGTGTTGGTTCGAGAAGAAGAAGGTACACAATTCCCTGTTTATTACATAAGTCGGACCCTGGGAGATGCTGAAACCAGGTATCCACACTTCAAAAAATTAGCTCTTGCATGAGTAAGTGTATCTAAGAAGTTGAAACCATACTTTCAATGTCATCCTATATGTGTGTTAACTACATATCCACTTCGAAACACCTTGTAAGCCCGAATTATCAAGTCGATTGGCCAAATGGGCCATCAAACTTGGAGGGTACGATATTGAATATCGACCTCGAACAACTATCAAGTCTCAAATATTGGCAGACTTCGTGGCCGATTTTACGCCTACCCTCGTGCCCGAAGTAGATAAAGAACTCTTGTTAAAAACAGGCACATCATCGGAGGTATGGGCCCTCTTCACTGACGGTGCCTCGAATGTGAAAGGGTCTGGACTTGGTATAGTTCTAAAACTTCCTACGGGAAGCGTAATTAGGCAATCCATAAGAACTTCGAAGTTGACTAAAAATGAGGTAGAGTATGAGGCCATGATTGCAGGTCTCAGACTAGTCAAGGGCCTAGGAGCATAGGTCATCGAGGAAAAATGTGACTCTCTTTTAGTAGTTAACCAAGTAAAATGGAAGCTTCGATGTTTGAGAAGACAGGATGAAAAGATACTTAGACAATCTTCAAGTGACATTGCATCGCTTCAAAGAGTGGACTATGATCCACATACCACAAGAACAGAATAGCGAGGCCGATGCACTCGCCAACATGAGATCCTTAGTTCAAGAAGATGACATAATCTTGGGGACTGTCGTACAAATATCAAAGTTGGTAATTGAAGAAAGCCATGCAGAAATCAATTCAACAAGTCTATAATGGGATTGGAGAAACAAGTACATCAACTACTTGAAACATGGGAAGGTCCCCACGGACCCAAAAGAATCAAGGGCCCTTCGAGCCAAAGCGGCCCGATTTTCACTCGATGAGAATGGAACATTGTATAGGAAGACCTTCGACGGGCCACTAGCAGTATGATCAGGACCGGGGGACACCGACTATGTGCTACGAGAAATCCATGAATGCACTTGTGAAAACCATTCCGCTGCTGATTCTTTAGTTTGAAAGGTAATTAGAGTGGGGTATTACTGGGATAGCATAGAAATGGACACCAAGGAGTTCGTTCTAAGATGCAACAAATGCCGAAGATTAGCACCGATAATACATCAACCTGGTGAACAACTGCACTCAGTCCTATAACTGGCTACTTCTCGAAATAGGTAGAAGCGCAGGCCTTCGAGAAGATAAGAGAAAAATAATTCATCGACTTCATATGGGACCACATAATATGCAGATTCGGGATCCCCTCCGAGATTACGTGTGATAATAGGAAGCAGTTAATCGGTAGCAGGGTGACGAAATTCCTCGAGGATCATAAAATTAAATGATCCTATCGATGCCTTACCACCCAAGTGCAACTGGTCAGGCCAAATCCACAAACAAAACTATCCTCCAAAACTTAAAGAAGAGGTTAGAGAATGCAAAGGGGAAGTGGAGAGAAGTGTTTCCCGAAGTACTATGGGCATATCGAACAACTTTGAAGTCAAGTACAGGGGACACCCCGTTCTCTTTACTATATGGATCCAAGGCATTCATACCAGTCGAGGTCGGGGAAACAAGCATCAGATTTTAGCATGCCATAGAGGACTCAAACAATGAGGCCATGAGCACCGCCCTCCAGCTACTAGATGAAAAGAGCGAGGCTGCACTAGTTCGAATGGCCAGTAAAAGCAAAGGATTGAAATGTACTACAATAGAAGAACGAACCTCCGCTACTTTAGAGTCGGGGACTTATTTCTAAGAAAATTCACCCTCAACACTCGAAACCCAAATGAAGGGAAGTTAGGCCCTAGTTGGGAAGGACCATACTGTGTCCTCGGAATAGTAGGAAAAGGGTCCTACAAACTTAGCACCATGGAAGGCGATCAACTGCCAAGCATTTGGAACATATCAATGCTCAAATGTTATTATTTCTAAGGTATAACCTTCTCCCTTTTCGTTTATATTTTAAACTAACATGTTACAGGTGTTCGATTGAGAGGAATCGAAGCACCCTTCCGCTCGAAGACCTTGGGTTTTAAAGCATGCGTTGCACTCTTTTTCCCTTAGTCGGGTTTTATCCCAAATGGGTTTTACTGGCAAGGTTTTTAACAAGGAAGCATCTATATGCTACCAAAGGAAAACTCAACAAGTATTCAAGGCTTCTTTTTCAATCAACCTCGAATACTGGGGAGCATCACCCTCAAATGTTAGCTTTTCGAAGAAAACAAGTTATGCTATAGAGGGCCTCGATAGGAGAATGAACCGTGTCCATGTAGAATAGTCGATCCCCCGAAGGCAAAAACATGTACGCATTATTTGAAGAAGCAGTCTTCTTTATCAAAACACTTTGTGCCTCAAAGAAGTTTACTGTTTTCACATAAAATGGCTCAAGGGCCAAATACTCCCGAACACTCGGGGACTGTCATCGACAATCAACTTATCGAGTCATCAAAGACTCGAAATCATAAGAGCTTAATCAGACAACATCAAACTTATAAGACCTCAACAAGGAAACATCAAACTGATATGACCTCAACGAGGAATACTGTAACTTGTAAGACCCCAAAAAAAGGCATACCCTCGATATTAAGGCCAAGGCCGTCTCACCCGGGGACTAAAGGCCACGACCAAATATAAAGACTATGGTCATATGAAAACGGCTACGACAAAAATAATGCGGCTCGGAGACGTCCGATTTGCACCATAAAACTAAAGGCCTAAAATACTTCAAAAAAATGGTTAAATCAGGCTACCCTCGGCATAAGCAAAGGGGCTTCAATAATATTAGTTCCAAACAATGTAAAGGCTTCAAGAAAATCAACCTTCGAGAGAACCTCACGAGGTACCCAATTATCGTCTCACGTCGACTTGTAATCGAGGTTCCTATCAATCGAACCATTGAAAATTCGGACGAGTATAAAAACATTCCAAGGCATAAATAAATTTTTAAAAGTCTTTAGCCATAATGGGGAAAATTGTAGCCATTTTAGAGGTCGAATTGACCTAATCTAAAAAGAGTCTAAGGGCCGATATATGAGTTCCTAAGGGTCGAATGGAAACGAGCCTAAGGGTCGATGTCTTAAGGCCTAAGAGTCGATACTTAAAGAACTTAAAGGCCAAAGCACACTGTGCTTGAGACCTCACCTAAGTTCGGACTCGAAAGTCCTGAGCCAAATCTTAGCTCGAAGATCAAACCCTAACTGGTCACTTATTATCAGTCATTGATCAAAGCACAAAAACCTATGGGTTTTATATCCTATGTTCGACACATCGGACTGATCGTCGACAAACATCAAATTTCAAAAGCAAAGGCAAGAGGGATATTAACTCAAAGAAAGAACAAAGATTTCTTTATTTATATCGAGATAATGGTACAAAAGTACAATTACAATACTCCCACATGCAGCTCTTTATAAAAATAAAAAAAGACCTAGTCTCCTTTCGGGGACTTTGCCTTTTCCCCTTTGGGGACTCTGTCTCCATCGACCCCCTCGGGAAAAGCCTCCTCTTCACACTCTTCTTCATCATCTTCAGCGTTGGCTTCATCATTAGAAGAAAGGAGGAACTTGGCACGAGTCTCGTCTGCCCTGTCCTGCTCTATCTCTTCGAAGAGATCAAAGCCCTTCGCATGGATCTTCTCGAGGGTTTCCCTCCGGTATCTGCATTGGATATAGTCGTTACTTCTCTTCTCTCGGTCGGAGGCCCCCCTCAACTCCATTTGAGAATCAGTAGCATCTTTCAATTAGATGGCTACCATCTTGTCGGCTTTGGCTTCGGCTCGGGCTTCCACAACCTCGGCCATTTCCTTCGTGAGACCAATCCTGAGTTCGGCTATCTTACCCGCTTGAACTGAATCACTCTCTCGAGCGTTACGAAGTTGAATTTTGAGAGTGGACACTTTTTCCAATGCATTATTTTTATCCGCAGCGAGAACGTTCATCCCTGCCTTCCATTCATTGAATTCAGAGTTGACTTAGGCAACCTCGCCCCGAAGACGTTCCAGTATTTCTACCTTCTGTTGCAGCTGAGTCATTGAAGTGTTAGCCTCTGAAGATGGGAGAAGGAGCCCATATTTTTTCAAAACAGAAGTTACCTGCTTCTCTAGCTTGTCCTTACACAAACATGCTCTGTCCAACTCAAATCGAAAAGGCCTCAACTCCCTTTCTTTTTTGTCACATAAAACCCTGAGGGACTTCTCCTCATTCGAGGACCTACGCAACTTGGCCTCGCAGCGACATAGCTTTGCTTTAATTTGTCGAAGGCCTACAGAAAGAACAGTTTGTTTAGATAGAGGAAGAATGTATGAATTTAGAAAGATTATGAAACTATTAAAAACTCACGATTGAACAAATCCGTTGAGCATCTGCTGGCTCGACCTCATCAACCCCAGTAAAGAAACCCTGGAAGGGGTCGTTCTCACTTGGGACTCCACCTAAATCGGGCGTCTTCAGGTCCCTAGCATCCCTAATGGTATCTTTAGATAAAGATGGAAATTATAGTGAGTGTCCCAATGTCATGGCCTCAGGGGAATTACCCGAGGTGCTCTGATCGGGTTGAGGTACTTCGACGCTTATTCCCTTCGAAGCATTCCCCTAAGTCTGAGAAGCAACCGAAAAGCTAGGAAACGAATGGACTTCGTCCTTTTTCTTCTTTTGATCTCCTCTGTCGAGGCTAAAGGCTTCGGTTTCTGCGGGCTTAACTGTCTCAGAAGGTTTTCTGGCTTGAGTCACCAACGTCGAAACCTCCATCTCATCGTCATCATCGCTCACGTACCGGCGGGCAAGGTCAGAATCCTCGTTGATGACCATATTCTTCTTGCGTGTTCGAGAAGGCTCTGCTTAGCTTTGAGCATCCTCGTTCATCGAAGGTCTTTTTCTCTTATTGTCTTTCTTCTGCTTCATAGCCAAGGTTTCTTCTTCCTCCCTGGGCGGGGGCGGCCTCATCTCAGAAAATTCACCTATACCTGTGACCAAGAAGTTAGATCATATGAAGAAAGGTATTTTCTCTAAGGGAGAAGTAATGTAACACGTACCGTGGTGCTTCGCCTCCCATTTTCTCTTCGACAAACCCCGCCACTTGCGTTTGTCATATGTCAAAGTAGATGCCAATTTGCGAACCCAGTCCGTGAGATCGAGGACCACGTTAGGCATCCCCAAAACCGTCGAGAGAAGAGAAACGGGAAAATTATATGAAGTTTGGAAAAATTGGTAAGAAGGATATAAAGAACAACATTTTACTCATGTGTGAAGTTTATTTCTTGGGGAATGGTAGGAACTCCGAGGGGATGACGTCGATGGTCCTAACACGGATGAATCGGCTCATCCAGCCTCGATCCCTGTCCTCATTGTTACTAGTAAAGAAGGATTTGGTGGACCAACATTGAAGCTTGATTAGACCTCGAAAATGTTGAGGTCGATACAATCGAATAATGTGGCTGAGGGTGAACACGATCTCAACTTTTTCAGCAAAAAACCTCATCATTAGAACAATCCGCCAGAGGGACGGATGGATCTGGGCAAGGGTAATTTGGTACCTTTGGCAAAACTCGAGCACAATTGGATTTAGGGGACCTAATGTAAAGGGATATATATACACGGTCAGAAACCCCTCTACGTAGGTCGAAATATCCTCTTCACGAGAGGGTATTTGCAGAACGACCTCTTCCCCCCATCTCCACTCTCTCCTCACAGCCTCGAGGTGTCTCTCCTCAATTGATCTTATATATATACCTCGAGGCATGCGACTTCTAGGGACATCAGAAGGGGTTTTTCTATGGTAAAGTCCTTCTTCAAGGAAAAGCTGCTCGAAATAAGTTCGTTAAGAGACGACAGTTTGTTATCGGCTAGACGGGAAATAAAAGTGGAGGTTCCCTCTTTTTGAAAACACCAACACAACTTTGAATTGATACAGTGGAAGAACTGGTGGTGAAAGGGAAGTTATACAAGAAAATGGTTGTTGCATGGTTGTTGCAGAGTTGTAATGTTCTTAATGAGGAAAGGGAAGCAAGTATATTGATGGCCTACCACCTCTGACAACCAATTATAGATTTTGGGGAAGAGAACTAAGGGGGCATTTCAGTCATTTCAGCGCTTACATCTTAGGAGTGTTGTCATCATAAAGTAGCATCGAAGGGTCGAGAATTCAAAAACGTTTCTTGTCATTTCATTTTAAGAAACGCGGGGGCTATCTGTATACGACCGAAACTGGAGAAGTTCGATTTTGAGGTATATGGTGCGCTGAGCCTGAGCTCGAAGCGTTCGAAGTAAAGTTCGAATCAGTACCGGAACATACACTTTGATAAGATACGTCGAGGACCCGTTACAACCTAACTCAAGGCAGTACCAAATCGGTGGCAGTCAAGAAAAAGTGGGAAATTCTCAAGGACACGTGGTTAGGGCTGATAAGGTCTGCAAAGGATATTACAAATCCGTACTAGGCCGTTATACAGCTGTACCAAGAGTATTCTTTGTGATAATTAGACATATCCATATTAGGATTTTTCCCTCCTATATAAAGGGGACCCCATTCATTTGTAAGCACATGAAATTATCTGATATAGAATATTCTACTCTACTTTTCTCGTTTGTTTTTCTCAAGTTTATTCTTCAACTTTATTGTTGTTCGTTTATAGTTTTTACTTTAACGCCACTAAGCTAGCCTCGAGGACTTGAAATCATCAAGCTCGAGGCCCTCGTTCCTTTAGCAACATTGGTTTGGCTATCACATTCTTCTTACTTATACTTGTCATTTCTTGATTACTAACTAGTGTTGGAATACATCACATATTTTTAGAACCACAAATCAAGTTTAATTGTTAAAACCATTTTCGAGATAAACACCTTGAACTATGTGTTATGTGAATTATATGGGAAAATGGTTTAGGTGACGAGTGTATATACATCGTCAGGATATTTGTTTCCATGTTTTCATTTATTTCATGATATGTCTTGCTTCATGCCTTAATTGTTACATGCTTTATTTGGCTTATACACTATAATTGTTACGTGTCATTTAATTATTATTTTACTAAATTGTCCGTCCCTTCCATGATTGCTTTCTTATTTGATACTTGCCTCTAATTGCTTTACTTTCATACCTAAATTTTCACATGCCTTACTTGTCTTAATATTTTTGTAATATTTGTTGCTCCCTATAACGTGGTTTCACTTTCGTGAGTTGTTTAGTTGATAGATACCGGTGAATTTGTAAAGTTGAGACTTCAAGTTGTTATAGATTCTTTGATTATTATATGGTTCTTTATTGCCTTGTATACTTACCCTCTTTATGGAGAAATTATTGTAAATTTTGTTGTTGAATTGTTTATGTTTATTGGAATTGTTAGGGTAGCGGGTCCCACGACGCAACAGAATCTGAAAGGCAATGAATTAAAATTGTTGAATAAGTACGGATTATAACATTGGTAGATGATGATATGGTGGGATCGGGTTGCGCCGAAATGGATTGTATATGTTCTACTTGTTTGTGATTGTCTGAATTGCCTTGGTACTCTGAACAGAGAATGAGAGACTTGTTATTCTGGGCTCTCTAGTAGTTGAATTTCGAGCTTGTTTTCATGAGTTAACTGCTTTACTTCAATTTCATGTTTTCTTGTTATTAGTATTATTACATAAAAGTTATTGTAAGTGGCTCGTCAATACTTCGTCGAGGTTAGGCTTGGAACTTTACATGGTTTCAGTTGTACTCATACTACACTCTGCACTTCTTGGGCAGATACCGGAGTTGGTCCCAACAAAGCTTACTGAGATTTCCTAGATCCAGCTGCATTTGGAGACTTGAGGTATAGTTGCACGGCATCCGCAACTCTGAATTTCCCTTCTATGTCATCATTAATATTTATTTTGATTCAAACATTTGTGTTTATTCACACTATTATCTGCAGTACTCTAGATGCTCATGTATTCGTGACTCCAATTTTTGGGATTGTATTTCGATTACGTCGTTCACGAGTTTATCACCTTATTTTAGACTATTTGGTGGTTATTGTTATCATTTGATTTGAATTCTTAAAACTGATTAATAAATCTAGCTAACATTGGCTTGCCTAGCAAGCGAACTGTTAGATGCCATCACGGTCCCGAGGGTGGGAAATTTCGAGCCGTGACAAAATATAACAAAAATAACGACTAAAAAAAATGATATAAACATGTATTGAAATCATAATACAACACTATCTAATATTAGGATAAACAAAAATAAAGAAATGGCAGAAGGTGACTCTGAGGTATGCGAGCGTCCGGAGGTATCCGTTGAAGTCTCCGGAAGTAACTGAATAAACACTAGAGTTTGTCACGAGCAGATCTACCTGTATCTGCCCAAAAATGTGCAAAATCGTAGTATGAGTACACCATAACGGTACGCAGTAACTATCGAGCCTAACCTTAGTAGAGTAGTGATGAGGCTAAGTCAGGACACCTACTAGGATAAGAAAATTGAACAGAGTATAGCATAGTCTAATAACGGAAAGTGAGGAAGTAAATGACAGATAATCATTAACGTAAGCTAACAACAAAAATTTAAGCGATAAAGGAAAAAAGTAGTGAACACATGATGAAACAATAAGTAGTCAAATACGGACAGTTTCAAGTAAGACAATGGAGAAAACAACAAGAAATTCTCAACCAACAAGCTTTTTTAACATATGTTGTATAACAAAAATCACAACCGAGGTACCACACCTCATAACCTCATTTCACAATTGCAATCACAATCTTCCTTATATCACCGCGTTTTAGCGTCCTTATCTCACTGCGTTCCTTCGTGTAATTCCCATACCAGTATCACACGTATAAATCTACGCTTTTCTCTTCGCATGCGTATCAACTCATATTCTTATACATCGCAAGTGTATCGATATTATAACAGAATAATCAACTCGCACCACATGTGCACTTGACAAAATAAACAATACCAATGTTACCACAACATATAATCCACGCCTCAATCACAATGTGTACAAGAATCTCAGTAACAAAAAAAATGAATGAGAAATACCCAGCAAGGAAAGATATCTCAACAATTAACAACATCAACATCAATGAGAAGATATTCCACGAAAAAACAACTTTAATGAAGTGCAATTCAATTGTAAAGGGGTAACAAGGTAATAAGAGAGGTAGAAACTTCAACTAAAGCATATAAGAGCAATTATAACAACAAAGGATAGAAAAAATGCTAACAAGGTCAACTAGAGCATGTGAGAGAAAAGTTAACAATGAAAGATGTAACACGTTATAATAAATTCAATTAAATGCATGGAAAAAGTTTAAAAATCTAAATCGGTCAAAATACCACATATAGCCCATGTAAACACTTGTCAACTTGCGTACGCGTCTTCCACATAGTAAAATTAACACAAACAACCCAAATCCTAAGGGTATTTACCCCAAACAAAGTTAGGCAAGATGCTTACCTCAACTAGGAAAAATCAACCCTCTAAAATAGCTTGTCCCTTAAATCTTGCCTCCGCACAACTCAAATCTAACTAATAATGACTTAATAAAATCAAAAAATACAAGAGAAACCAATTACAATAGATAAAGCTATGATATTTGTAAAATTTCCCAAAAGTCAACCCCGGACCCGCTAAGTCAAAGACCGGGTCCAAGGGTAGATTCCGACCACCCCTAAACCCACAATTCCATATATGAGTTTGGTTTTCAAATCCGAGTCCAAATCGACTCTCAGAACTCAAATCTTTATTTTCAAAACTTTGAAAAAAATCCTCAAATTTCTTCTTTGATTCTCATAAATTTGATGTTAAAATCTAACATATAATCATGAAATACATTTGAAAATTGATTAGAATCACTTACCCAATGTTTGTAAATGAAAGCACCTCATCAAATCCCCTCCTACCGAGTCTATGGTTCTAAAATGAAAGAAAATGATATGAAACCCCGACTCCCAGCCCTTTTGTTTAGTAGCAGATGTTGCAATTGCGTCTTCTGGCAGCCTTAGTGGGAAGTAGCAAATATATAGGCTTCGCAATTGCGAATCCTGATCCCTTCACAAATGCGAATAAAATATCGTTAATGTGAACCTACCCAGAATGGGATACACTTCGTTGTTGCAAGTGAGGCATCGCATTTGCAATACCTGACCCTCACCTGTTTGTTTTGCAATTGCGAGGCTGGTGCTCGCAAATGAAACATCAGAAGCACCAAACATCACAAATCCCAAACATCTATGTAAGTCTAAAAACAAACCTATCCCAAGTCCCAAAGCAAAATTTCAAACCCGATAGCCAAAAAGTCAACCGACTCTGAAACTTGGGAAAACTTCTAAACCTCAAATTGCTAACTTTCGGCAAAACAACACAAATCAACCATTAGACAAGTCCAACTATCCCAAATAGCAACAATTTCACAAACTACCAACTTGGCTAATTAAGAGAATAAAATAGTAAAACATGATATCTTACATTGATTATGAATTCATGTAATCATCCACAATAGAAAACATATAGAGTAGGGATCTAACAATCAAAAAAGGCAATAAGAGTAACCTCGGGTCATATCCGATCATAACTAACACATATATGCATGTGTACACACTAGCCACCTTACGTACACGTCGTTAACCTAGTACAAAAAGTGCAAATTGACAAATTTCTATGGGATGTTCAACCACACAAGGTTAGGCAAGATACTTACCTAAAAAGCCCTCAATCAATACTTTAAAAATGTTTGTCCTCAAAATTCACCTCCGCTCTGATTAAATCTAGCAAAAATAACTTAATAATACCAAATAATTCAAGAGAAACCAATTTCAATTAATAAAGTTAAGATTTTTACACAAATCCCCAAAGGTCAACCCCGTGCTGGCCCGATCAAAACCCGAGTCGAAGGGTATATCTTGACTACCCACAGCCTCACTGTCTAAATATGTGTTTGCTTTCCAAATCTGAGTCCAATTCGACTCTCAAATTTCAAATTTTCATTTTCTCAAAACATAGTAAAAAATTGCCAAAATTTCACTTCAAATCTTCTGATTTAGATGTTAAATATCATAAATAATCATGTTATGTAATAACAATTAAGTTAAAATCACTTACACAATAATTTTGTATGAAAATCTCTCCTCAATGTAGCCTCCCACAAAGTCTAGGGCTCAAAAAATGTGATAAATAAAGCTAATACCCGAAATACCTAGCTATAAACAAGTTGCAGAAGCAGCATTGTGCGACCTAGGGTTAAGAAATGTGGAAAAGAGATTGGAAAACTACTCATGAATAGTTATGCAGACATCGCAAAAGTGACAAAACGTTCGCAATTGCGAACCCCAACCTCTTCGCAAAAGCGAGCACCGGATCATAAATGTGGAATGCCCTGGCCTAGTGCTCCATCCCAAATGTGATATTTGAGCCTGCAAATGCAAAGTCTCCAGCCTCCAACCCACTTCGCAATAGTGATAAAACCTCCGCAAATGCGGACATCACGAATGTGAGCATATCTTAACAAATGTGATGTCTGCAATCGGATCTACCAACATGCCACACAAATCCTACCTAGATCCACATACCATGCAATATGTGCTCAATAAAATTGACAATTCGGATGTACCCAATGATGAAAAGAGAATCAAATGAGAAAACAACCCCCGCAAGCTCAACAGATACTACGACGAAGGGCAATGCGATGAACCCATCACACAAAGGAGAAACAAAACAGACAAAATAAGCACAAAGAATCATATCCAACATAACTTTCTTGTGATGCATGACCCAGTCCAAACACCAGTCCACATGGAATGCGTTGAGCCATGATGCTCACAATAAACAACCATTGGCATATCAACAACAAACACACGAATCGCACAACCATAACCATGGAGACACATACATCATTATATAACACAAACAACAAGACAATAACCAAGGCGCAATAAAATATTCAAAATCCCAAGAGCCATCTCACTTGAATGTCGCCACAAAGCCCAAACATAATTGCATCATGCGTGTAGATAGTCAACAATGTCATAACTCATACTGTCATATAAGAGTAACACATGGAACACATCAAAACACGAATAAGATCCACTCTAACAAATAACACAGCCCTCCAGAATAACTGTGCTGAGTAGACAACTCCGACCCGATGTAGAACAAACATTCTCGGTAAGCATACTAGTTTCCTTCGAATCAACTTCGATCATCCCAAAATAGGTAGATAACCCCTGAAATCTCACAACCCACTGCATTTTCTCTGAAATATTCAATAAAGTCGCAACCGAGATACCAACTCTAAAGAGACCTTCTGTTAATATGATGTTGTTTGTTTAACCCTCAGATATAGAAATATAGAATTAATATTGTCAGAGAAATATCGCAAGTCTCGGAGCTATCCCATGAAAACCTTAGATCTTAGCAATATACAATTTTGGGGAACTCTCATATACCACATATATGCCTCATATCATAACTACTATAACACATGACCATGAAATCGGATCGCCGATTGTAGACTACCCAACTTGGCGTGAAGCCATAGGAAAAAACATCTGATGATACACAATACCAGACTTCACAAGCTCGTATAACACGAATAATAAGATACATGAAATAATATACTAAGCGCATACCCATCCTCGTGACAGTCAAGCCCGTTTCCTCAAGTGCCTTGAATGATAATATGTACATTCCACTGAATAGAAATCCCATACAAAATACATAACCTTTAATACCACTGGCTAGCCTAAAATCAATATATTCCCATGACCCTTTCACAATCACAACAACTAGGCAATCAATTAAATTCTCCACAACTCGTACTCACCAACCAAATACCAGAACCCTTTGCACCCCCTGCACCCCACACATGGACAATTGAAAGATCTACCAATACATCTACATCCTTAGTCGGAACAACACCTCAGGGCAATGATCGAGCATCCATAGCCCCCTCATAGCGCATCTACAACATCCCTAACCGTGGATGCATAGCTGATAGCGAGTGAACATCATATATGAATTGATATAATAGAATATAAGATATTCGCTTCAAGATGAAACAATTTTGCACAAGGAATGAAAGAAGTTGAATTTTATAATAATTCTATAGCCTCTCGAAGATAAGTACGTACATCTCTGTACCGATCCACAAGACTCTACTAAACATGCTTGAGACTAGTAGAACAGATGAACCTAGAGCTCTAATACCAACTTGTCACGACCCAAAATCCCACCTTAAGGTTCATGATGGCACGTCGTCTCTAACACTATGTAAGTCGATCACTTACAAAAGTTAAACAAATTAATCATGATATTATGAATCAACCTTTAATATAAGTGAGAAATTTAAAGGTGATACTTGCCAACACAAATAATCACTACAAATCCCCAAGACTAGGTAGTAACGAGTCACGAACTCTAACTGAATACATAGAATATACTTAAAACAAAATTACAATTATGCTCGAATAGAGAATTGACAGTATAATTAAAAGGAAAGTACTTCAAGGGAAGGTGGCAATCATGCAGCTCTACCTTGAATCTTCGCGATAAAAGAAGCTAACACTTCTTGGGACCACTGCCTCCAACACCTATTCTGTAGAAGTGTAGTATGAGTACACAATGGTCGATACCTACAATATATCAAGATTAACTGTGGTGGAGTAGTGATGAGGTTATGTCAAGACACTCACTAGTCAAATAACCTATATGATATATCAAATTTGGTAATACGAAAAGAAATAAAAACCGTAACCTCATCAGATAAGTGATAACCAATTAGAACAAATAAAGGTCTTGTTTCTACAATAAATCATCAAATAGAATCACACATACGACACCTCATACGCACTTTATCAATCATCCTCATACCGCAAATACCCGGTGCCACAATATAGGTCACGCTCACATGGAAACGACCTTGTACGACAATATAAGTCACACCAACATGACAAAGACCTCGTGCCACTACGTATAATAAAATTTCACGGTAGATACCTCATGCCACAATATATACCACAACCACACAACAAAGAGCTCATGCCACAATATGTACCACAACCATAAGGCAAATACCTCGTGCCACAATTTGTACCAGTAGAACAACCACACAACAAAGACCTCGTGCCACAATATATACCACAACCCATGTTAGTTATCAATAACGCGTTCAAGAGAAATTAATCATGACCCAAAGAAAGTAATACATGATAAAAAATTCCTTTTATTTCAATATGTTACATTACCAATGAATACGAAATAATAACTCCATGTAGATTTATTCACCTTGGCAACCAAATAATTAAATAAATGACAGAGACAAAAATTAGCACATGGAAACAAGACAACAAAACACATAGAAATGCACGATACGCACAAGAAGTCATACCACCACATAAACCTCATCAATAGAATGCCCCCAGGAAATAACATGTTATACCCACATATCCCCCGTTGTCTCGACGTGTGCACTACAATAAAGTAAATGCCCAACCTATCTCTCCAAACGCACATAAACAATTACCATAATTTGTCTCGTCACATGTGCAAACCCGATATACACATATATAGCCTGCCTTTTCATGTCGCATGTGCAATATCAATAATAACAATAGCACATCAGAAACCTCGTACAAATACCCCGACAATACGCTCAACTATTCCATGTTTTACAAGATTACATCAATACAACATACCAACAATTGTCCTAAAGACATCAACTCACAAATCTACCAACATAGTGAACAAGGACAATCAATAAACGAAAGTGGATGTGTGTTAAACATATATAGAAACAATTTACCAAACGCCCAAATTGTCTAATAAATAAATAAAATCTTAAAACATGATCTCTAACATATAAAATGAACTCAAGTAACCATCCACAATAGAAAACACGTAGCGTAGAGATCTCACAATCAAACAAGGAAATAAGAGCAACCTCGGGGCATATCCGGTAATAACCAACACATATTCTCCTATATACACACTCGCCACCTTATGTACACATCATTCATATAGTACAAATATTGCAAATAGACCAAATACTACGGGGAAGTTCCCACACACTATAATGACCCCACCGGTCATTTTGTGTATTTGCACCCCATTTACCCTTTGTATGATTCACACATGTTTAAATTTTCCTTTATGACTTACAGGGTTGATTGGTTTGTTCCGGGAAGGTTTCGGGTTATTTAGACCCTTTCGTTCATAGCTTAGAAGCATGAGTTAGAAATTTTAATCAAACTTTGACTTTTGTAAAAATGACCCCGAACGGTATTTCGATGGCTCCGATAGGTTTTTTTTTTATGATTTTAGACTTGTGAGTATGTCCCTAATTGAATTCATAGGTCTGTAGTTTGATTTGTGTTGTTGTACCAAAATTTGGCAATTTTAAGTTTAGTAGTTTGACAGTAGGTTGACTTCTCACTATCGGGTTTGGAATTTTGTTTTGGGACTTGGAATAGGTCCTTTATGCTATTTATAAATTTTCTACACAATTTGGTTTGATTTGGAATTTATTTGATAGTATTCAGACACTTGGTTGCAATTCTAGAGGTTCTTGAACTTTTCTTTGAAATTCACGTATTTTGATGTCCGAATTGTAGTTCTAGATGTTACTTTTGTATTTTGATCATGTGAACAAGTTCGTATGATCTTTTAAGACTTGTGTGGATGTTTTGTTTTGAGCCTCGATGGCTCCGATGAGTTTCGTACATGTTTCGAAAAGGTTTGGACTGAAGTATGATTTTCTTGTGTGCTGGTGCTCTGATATCACAATTAAAAGCACCTGCCTCGCAATTTTGAAGTGGGCACGGGCGGTCAGATGTCACAAATGATACATTCCCCTTTGCATTTGTAAAGACTATTCAGGCTTGGTAGGCATTTGCGACTATTTTGTCGCTTTTTCAATGGGAGTTAGCTTCGCAATTGCAAAGCCTTTGTCGCAACTACGACTTCCGTTGAGGTTGTTTGGGTTCCCAATTGTGAGGGTTCACAAATGCGAACTCAAGGTTGTATTTGTAATATCTGCAGCTGATCAAAAGGGCAGGGGGTCAGAATTTTATCTCATTTTCTCTCATTTTAGAACCCTAGACTCGGTAGGAGGCGATTTGGATGGGTTTATTTTCAAAAAACATTGGGTAAATGATTCTAAACAAGTTCCAACTATATTTCATGGTTATATATTAGATTTAATATCAAATTTAGGGTAATCAAAGAGTAAAATTGGGGATTTTAGACAGTTTTGAAAAATGAAGATTTGAGTTTTGAGTGTCGATTTGGACTCGAATTTGAAATAAAAACACATATATAGACTCTTGGGGTTATGGCTAGTCGGAATCTACCCTTGGACATGGGTTTTGATCGGGCAACCCGGGATTGACTTTTGTTGACTCTTGGAAAATGAGTTAAGATAATAGCTTTATCTATTGTTCTTTATTTCCATTGCATCGTCTGATTATAATAAGTCATTTTAGGTTAGATTTGAGCCGTTTGGAGGCGAATTTAGGGAAAAGGCTATTATCGAGGGTTGAGTTCGCCGAGTTGAGGTAAGCATCTTTCCTAACTTTGTGTGGGGAAAACTACCACTTAGGTCTTGGCTTGATTGAGCTATTTGGGTTATGTGGAAGATGTGTATGCGATATGAGGAGCGTGTACTTAAGCTATATGTAGTATTTGACCGGTTTAGGTTATTAAGACTCTTCCTATGCATTTAATTAAATTGTCATGACATGTCTCTTTCATTGTTAATCTACTCTTATATGACCCATGATCGGTATTTTGACGATATTGTTGGGTCCATATCGTAATTTTGAATTTTGGTGTATGCCCGGAATTGAATTCAAAAGTCCCTAACTTGATTTGGTTTGTTTTATCGAAAGCTAGTAATTTGAAGGCTTGGAAATTTCCTAGGTTTAGCCGTGGGTCGACTTTATGGCTACCAAGTTTAGATATTTATTCCATGACTTGGTATAGATTCATTATTTCTATTTGAAACCTTCCCACAAATTTTGGTGCAAGTCGGAGTTGCTTTGATAGGATTCAGACGTTTGGTTGTTAATTTAGAAGTTCTTGAGTTTCTATTGAAATTCCATGCATTTTGACGTTCGATTCGCAGTTTTAGGTGTTATTTTTGGAATTTTAAATTGTGTGAGTGAGTTTGAAAGATGTTATTACATTTGTGTGCATTTTTTGTTTGAAGCCTGAGTGGCTCGAGTGAGTTTCAGATAGGCTACATATCATTTCGGACTTAAGAAAATGATGGTTTCAATTATTTTCTGGTGTCTTGTGTGATGTGATTCGTGATCATGAATCTACTCTCGCGATCGCGAAGAGAAACTTGGGGCTTTGGCGAATTTTATCTTCGCGAACACGGGGACATGGTCGCGAACGCGAAGGCTCGGGGGATTAAGCCTTCGCGAATGCAAAGGGTACACCACACAAGCGTATGTCATATGGCTAGTTTCGATCGTGAATGCATCAGGTGCTTCACGAACGGGAAGAACACCTGGCGCCCACGTATTAAAAATTCCAAGAGTCCGAATTTCATTTCCTTAGTTTATTTCTGGATTGGTGATTTACTTGGTTATATTGGTGCTTATTTCAAAAGATGTTATTTGGTGATTTTGTACATGCCGTACTTATGATATTTACCCTTTTTCATGTCCTCTCACAGTTAATATTTTATTATTCTACTTGTTATTTGGTTGCTTTATATAAATATTTTTACATGATTTTATGTAGGTGTCTTGTCATAGCCTCGTCACTACCTCATCGAGGTTAGGCTCGACACTTAATGAGTATATTCGGTCGATTATACTCATTCTACACTTGTTCACCTCTTGTGCCAATAGTGGTTTTAGTCCCAGCAACGTATAATGGTTTTCTACTCGGATTCAGCGACATTAAGAGACTTGATCTATGGATGCACGACGTGCGCAGTCCTGAAGTCCCTTTATTTCTCTATTTTACTGTTTACCTAGTCTCAGATAGTTGTACTTTGTTTCAGACCATATATGTAGTACTCTAGTTGCTCATGTCTTCATGACTACAGATTGCGGAATATGTTTCGGTATCGTCATATGTATTTATTTATTCCACTTTGTAGAACTTCTGTTTATCTTTATTAATGTTTTATTTTGAATAGTTAAAATTGGTTAAATAATCTAGCTAAGATTGGTTGGCCTAACAAGTGTAATGTTACCCATATTCATGGTCCCGAGGGTGGGATTTCGGGTCGTGAGAAGATGGTATTAGAGAACTAAGTTTGCATAGGTATCACGAGTCATAACAAAGCTTAGTAGGGTCTGGAGGATCGGTACAGAGTCGTCTGTACTTATCTTCTAGTGGCTATGGAGCTTTAGGTTTTTTATCACTTCTTTCTTTCCATATCCTGCGATTTTATCCTATCATTGATGTTTGAGTCTTTCCATTCTTATTCTCTCACAGATGGTGCGAACACGTACCGCATATACAACCAGGCAGGATCGGGAGCCCCTATTACAACCACTATTAGAGGTAGAGGTCGGGGCTGAGGTCGAGGAAGAGGCACAACTAAGCCTAAAGCTCGTGCAACAACACCCACTTTGGAGCCTTGGATTGATCATGAGGAGTAGATCATAGCTAAGACCGCACCAGTATGACCCACTCAGGTGCTAGGGGGATTTATATCCATTCCCGTGCTTTAGGATGCTCTAGTCCGCTTAGTGGGCCTCTTGGAGAGCGTGCCCCATACATATGCATTTCAGGTGGCACCAGCTGTCTCTCATGCTGAGGGTGTAGCACAGACTCCCACTGCCCATACTCTGCTGCATATGGCTCCCATATATCAGACTCCAACAATTTTGCTAGTTGAGGTAGTTCAGCCTATTGTTGCTAAATAAGCGGGGGAGAGGCCCATTATGTCTTCTGAGGGATTGATGAGGTTGGATAAGTTCACAAAGCTCTTCCCTATTAATTTTAGTGGTTCACTTTATGAGGACCCATATGATCAATTGGACCGTTGGTAAGATGTGTTGCGCAACATGGGTATTGTTGAGTACAATGGGGTCGAGTTCGTAGTGTTCCAGATGACTTGTTATGCCAAGGGGTTGTGGCAGGATTATGAGCAGGTTAAACCAGCGGGTTCTCCACACCTCACTTGGGATTAGTTTTCACAGCTTTTTCTGGTGAAGTTTATTCCTTCTACTCAGAGAGAGGAGTACCGCAGGAAGTTTGAACGCCTTCAACATGGTAGCCTGACCATTACCCAGTATGAAACCAAATTTGTAGACGTATCTCTCCATGCAGTTACCTTACTCCCTCCCGAAAGAGAGAGAGACAGAGAGAGAGATTGAGGAGATTCAATTATGGTCTTACTTTTAGTATCAGGTTACAGATGGCCAAGGATATCGTAGATTATCTTTCTTTCTAGAGGGTCGTAGATACTTTTATATGGATCTAGATGGTTCATGGTCAGGATAGGGAGGCGATATCTAAGAAGAGGCCTCATCATGTTGGAGGTTTCAGTGGTGCCTCACTCGGAGGAAAGGGATCCTTTGGTATAAGCTATCATCCCATGCCAATACAGTCAGTGCTTCAGGCATCCCGTGGTGCTTCTGGTAGTCCTGGTTCTTATGGGTTTCATCCTTAGCAGCTAGCCTACGGAGCACCTTCAAATCCTATCAGTGTACCTCCAATACAGAGTTATCAGGGTGGTTATGCAGGTCAACAAGGCCAGTTCTAGAGTAAGCAGTCACAACAGCCGTGGATTTGTTATACTTGTGGAGATCCGAGGCATGTCACAAGATTTTGCCCTAGGTCACAAGGGCTTCATGCCACAGTAGGGTTCTCGTGCCATTGTTCCAGCACCAGTTTCTCCATCGCTCGCTCAGCTAGCTAGATGTGGGGTTCGAGCCATTAGAGGTGGAGGTCAACTAGCTAGAGGTCATTCGAGTGGCAGAGGTTAGAGTGGTGGGGCTTAGCCCTATTTTTATGCATGTCTAGCTAGACCTAAGGTAGTCATCTTATTCCATCATCACATGTATTTTTCCAATTTTTCATATATGGTTTTGCCTCATGATTCTTTGAGTGTTCCTGTTTATGTGTCTACACATGCGGAAGATTCTATTATTGGATATTGTGTCTATCGGGAGAGATCTCCTACTTATTTATATGGTGGACTTTAATGTTATTTTATGCATGGATTGGTTGTCACTGTATCACGCCATCTTGGACTATCACGCCAAGACAGTGACTATAGCAATGCCAGGTTTTGCTCGATTAGAGTGGAGAGGGACCCCTATCAATTCTACTAGCAGAGTTATTTGTTATGTGAAGGCTCGGCATATGTTTGAGAAGGGATGTATACTTGGGAAATATTTGTGATCCTAGCGTGGAGGTTCCTTTCATGGATTAAGTACCAATTGTGCGCGAGTCTCCAGAGGTGTTTCCTGCAGATTTTCCCCTCGATGCTACACGATAGATATATCGACATCTGTGTTGACTTGGCTCCAGGCACTCAACCTATTTCTATTCCACCATACCGTATGGCCCCAGATGAGTTGAAGGAACTGAAGGAGTAGTTGTAGGATTTGCTTGATAATGGATTCACTAGACCTAGTATCTTTCCTTGGGGTGCACCAGCGATGTTAGTGAACAAGAAGGATGGTTCAATGAAGACGTGCACAAATTATCAGCAGTTGAACAAAGTCACTATCAAGAACAAGTATCATTTGCCAAGGATTGATGACTTATTTGGTCAGCATCATGGTGCCAAGCTGTTTTCAAAGATTGATTTGAGATTTTGCTACCATCAATTGAAGATTAGGGCATCAGATGTCTCTAGGATAGCTTTTCAAACTTGGTATAAGCATTATGAGTTCCTAATGATGTCACTTGCCTTGACAAATTCCCCAGCAACATTTATGGATTGGATGAATTGGGTATTCAAGCCCTATTTAGATTCTTTTTTTATCATCTTCATTGATGATATTTTGGTTTACTCCGGCATTCGAGATGACCATGAGCTACATCTTTGGGTTGTACCTTTATAGATAGTCAGTAATTTGCCATGTGTTTCAAAGTGTGAGTTTTGGCTGGATTCGGTTACTTTTTTGGGGCATGTTGTATCTTACGAGGGCATAAAGGTTGATCCTAAGAAGGTTGAGGCAGTTCACAAGTGGCCTAGACCTACTTTAGCTAAAGATATTCGGAGCGGGTTATTATCACCGGTTTGTGTTTGGGGTGTTTTTATCTATTGCAGCCCTATTGACTATATTGACCCGGAAGGGTGCTCCATTCATGTTGTCCGATGAGTGTGAGTAGAGCATTAAGAAGCTCTTGACTGCTTTCACTACAACTTTAGTGTTGGTTTTTCCTACGGGTTCAGGGTCTTACACTGTGTATTGTGATGAGTCACATGTTGCGCTTGGCGTGGTGTTGATATATGATGGTAGGGTGACTGCCGACGTGTCTCAGCAGCTGAATGTTCATGAGAAGAACTGCCATGTTCATGAGTGAGATTTGGAAGCTATATTTCATGCATGGAAAATTTTAAGGCATTACCTCTACGACATGTCGTCTAAGGCATTCACTGATCATCAGTTTCTATAACACTTGGTTAAGAAAAAAGATCTAAATTTGAGGCACATATGGTTAGAGCTTTTAAAAGACTATGATATTACTATTTTTTACCATCTGGGGAAGGCCAATGTGGTGGCCGATGCCTTGATCAAAAAGTCCTAGAGTATGGGTAGCCTTGTATATATTCTAGTTGGTGAGAGATCACTAGCATTGGAGGTTCAGGCTTTGGCCAATCGACTCATGAGATTAGATGTTTCGGAAGCCCAGCCGAGTTCTTGCTTGTGTGGTTTCTCCATTTTGTTTGTATGAGATCATCACAAAGTATTAGTATGACGACCACCATTTGCTAGTCTTTAAGGACATAGTGAATCACGATGATGGCAAGGAGGTTTCTATTGGAGATGATGGGGTTTTGCGGATGCAGGTTCGGATTTGTTTGCCCAATGTGGATGGGCTGCATGAGTTGATTCTTGAAGAGGCCCACATTTTGCGGTACTCCATTCATCCGGGTGACGCTAGTATGTATCAGGAATCGAGGCACCATTATTGGTTGAAAAGAATGAAGAAAGATATAGTAGAGCATGTGGCTCGGTGTTTGAACTGCCAGCAGGTGAAGTACGAGCATCAGAGGCCTGGCGGTTTACTTTAGAGACTTGAGATTCCTGAGTGGAAGTGGGAGCGCATTACCATGGATTTTGTTGTTGGGCTCCCATAGACTTTGAAGAAATTGACGCAGTATGGGTCATTGTGGGTAGATCTGCCAAGTCGGCGCATTTGATTTCGGTGGCGGCTACATTTTCTTTAGAGCAGCTGGCTTAGATCTATATCTAGGAGATTATTCATCTTCACGTTGTGTCAGTGTCTATTATCTTGAAAATCAAGGCACACCGTTCACATCGCATTTATTGAGAGCTTTGCATCAAGATTTAGGTACGCTGGTTGAGTTGAGTACAACAATTCACCCCAGACAGAAGGGCAGTTTGAGTTCACCGTTTAGATCTTGCAGGACCTGTTACACGCCTTTCTTATGGATTTTTGGGGGTTCTTGGGATCAGTTCTTACCTCTTGTAAAGTTCTCCAACAACAACAACTACCAATCGAGTATTCAGATAGCTACTTATGATGCCTTATAGGGGAGGTGGTGTCATTCTCTAGTTGGTTGGGTTGAGCCACGAGAGGCTAGGTATTTGGGAATTGATTTGGCTCAGGATGCCTTGGAGAAAGTGAAGTTTGTTTAGGATTGCCTTCGTACAACACAATCTATGCAAAAGAGTTACGCAGATCAAAGGGCTCGTGATGTGGAATTCATTATGGGAGAGAGAGTTTTGCTGCGACATTCACCCCGGAAGGGTGTGATGAGGTTTGGGAGGAAGAGCAAGTTAAACCCTAAGTATATCGCTCCCTTTGAGATCCTTGAGAATTTTGTGAAGTGGCCTACACACTTGCATTGCCACCTATCTTCTTGGAATGTCCACCCAGTGTTACATGTTTCCATGCTCCGAAAGTATCAAGGCGACCCATCCCATGTATTAGATTTCACCTCAGTCTAATTAGAAAATGATTTGACTTACGAGGAGGCGCCGATGGTTATTCTACCACGGTAGGTCGAGAAGTTGAGGTCTAAAAGTTATCCTTCTGTGAGAGTGTAGTGGAAATGTTAGCCAGTTGAAGTAGCTACGTGTGAGTCTGAGTTATCTCTAACTCCATTTAATGTTTCTCGATTTGCGTGCATATTCCTTTTTTTTTTCCAAAAAGATTTATGTAAAAAATTGAAGAAAATATGATTTTTGGCTTTAAAAATAACTTGAGTTGACTACAGTCAACATTTTGTGTAAACGACCTTAGATCTGTATTTTGAGGATCCCGGCAGGTCCGTATCATAAATTTGGACTTGGGTTTATGCCCGAAATTAAATTCGGTAGTCCCTAGCTTGATTTGATTTCTTTTGTTGAAAGCTAGTAATTTGAAGGTTTGAAAATTTTCTAGGTTTCACCGCAGGTTGAATTTATGTCTACCATGTTCGTGTTTTGGTTTCGGGAACTTGGTATAGGTCCATTTTGCTATTTGAATCTTTTCTGTAAAATTTTGTGCAAATTAGAGTTGGTTTGATAGGATTTGAACGCTTGGTTGTGATTTTATATGTTCTTGAGTTTTCTTTGAAATTTCATGCATTATAACATCCGATTCGTAGTTCTCGTTATTATTTTTGTGTTTTGATTGCGCGAGTGAGTTCGTATGATGTTATTGCATTTGTGTGAATGTTATTTTGGAGCCCGAGGGGATCGGGTGAGTTTCGGATAGGCTACAGAACATTTCAGACTTAAGAAAATGCTGGTTTCAGCTATTTTCTAGTATCTGTTGTGATGTGTTTCGCGATCGCGAAGCTACTCTCGCAATCACGAAGGGGAATTTAGGACTGAGTCAGATTCTCTCTTCGCGAATGCAGAGACATGGTCGCGAACACGAAGTAGTGAAGGGCTTACCCTTCACAAACACAAAACATTGGAGGGCTTACCCTTCGCGAACGCGACCGTTTTCTCCCGAACAGGAACAATTATGCAATTCTAGGGGGAAGGCAGCTAGTTACTCTACGCATACGCGAAGGCCAGGGCAGTTAAGCCTTTGCAAACGTGAAAGGTTTACCATAAACGCGTAGATCATTTGGCCAGTCTCCTTCACGAATACGTGAGGTGCTTTGCCAATGCGGAACACCTGATGCCCAGGTATTAAAGATTCCAAAAGTCGGGATTTGAGTCAATTTTCACTAGTTCCATGTTTGATCTCAGCCTAGAGGCAATTTTGAAGATTTTTTTCGTCCCCACTTCATTGGTCAGTAGATTTTAACTTGATTCATTGCATTTCCAAGAACAACCATTGATTTTAAACTTTACTCTATGATTTTTCATGGTAGAAATTAGGGATTTAGGTAGAAGTTGGGGATTTTGAGAAAATGATATTTAGACCTCAAATTGAGGTTGAATTTTGAAACTAATAAAATAAATAGGCTCGGGAGTGAATGGAGAATTGAGTTTTAGTCGGAATCTCAGGTTTTGACCAAGGAGGCTCGGGGTTGAATTGGATGACATTTTCCAAAATCATTAAAGATTGAATATTTTTCACTTGTTGATGGTTTCTAAAGCTTATTTTTAATTATTTGGCTAGATTTGATTGGTATGAAGGCTAATTCTAGAGAAAAAGCCACAATTGAGTATTGATTTTCCTGTGGAGTGAGGTAAGTGTCGTGGTTATTAACCTTGACTTGAGGGATTAGGACTTATTGGTCTATTTGATACATTGATTATGTGTGGGGATGGATTATATGTGAGGTGACTAGTATGTATGCGTTGCCATTGGGTTAAAACATGCAGGTTGAAATTGTTCCTTTGTGTTATGTTGTTTCATTGACTATGGTCCCCATGCTTAGGTTGGATTATTACTAGTTAAATATTCGCTTCATATTTATTTTTTATTCTGAATGTGTTGGGAATTTTGAAAGTTGAGTTTGTTATCATGGCACTATAATTAAAGTGAAATTGCTTCCAGCCTTACATTTGTTCTCTGGATTTGTATTATTGCTTGGCGAGGAAGAGTGAAAAGTACAAAAGGTGTTGTCGTGCCTTATTAGCATTCATTATCTTATATTGAGAGGTTGTGAGGATAAAAGCACAATGTTTGATGACGTTTCATCTTTATTTCATTGACTTAGTTGATTGTCGGATTGGTGATTTACTTGATTATATTGCTGCTTATTTCGGAAGATGTTATTTGGTGATTTGGTACTTGTCGTTCTTATTATATTCCCCTTTATACATGTTCCTCCCAGTTATTTGTTGTTCTACTGGTTATTTTGTTGCTTTATATATATATATATATTTATTCAAGATCATACATAGGTACCTTGTCATAGCCTCGCCACTACCTCATCGAGGTTAGGCTCGACACTTACAGAGTACATTGAATCGGTTGTACTCATGCTACACTTCTGAACTTCTTATCCTGATACTGTTGATGGTCCCAACAGCATCTAGTGGTGCTATGCTCGGATTCAGTCATAGTTGGAGACTTGAAATATATCTGCACGTCGTCTGCAACCCTGAAGTCCCCTTCTTTCTCCATTTTATTAGTTACCTAGTCTCGAACAATTGTACTTTCTTTCAGACCATATATGTAGTACTCTAGTTGTTACTGTCTTCGTGACTCCGGATTCTGGGAGATGTTTGGATATTGTCATATGTATTTATTTATTCCAGTTCAGACTATTTAGGTTTATCTCTACTAATGTTTTATTTTGAATTGGTAAAATTGGATAGATAATCTAGCTCACATTGGCTTCCCTAGCAAGTGAAATGTTAGGCGCCATCACGGTCCTGAAGGTGGGATTTCATGTCGTGACATGGAAACTTGTGGTGTGAGTTGTTATTGTGTTATGATATTGATACGCATGCGATGGCGCATAAGGATAGAGGTTGACACCCATGCGGTGAGATAAGGTGGGGTTGATATGCGTGCTACTAGTAAGGGAATTACTTGAATTCACACGGTGAGATAAGGTGGGCTAAAACGCATGTTGCTATTTCAAATAAAAATATTTTCAAATATAAATGTGAGGCTCGCGTGGTGATATAAGAAAAAATTGTGATTGATATTGTGAAATGTGAATACGTGGCAGTACCTCGGTTGTGATTCTTATGGTACATTCCATGTTGAAATGGCTCTTTGGTTGAACAATTCTTGTTTTTTCTTCATTTTTTTACTTGTATATATCCGTACTTTTATTCTTTTTGTTTCATCATGTGTTTACTCCTAATTGCCTTACTTCTCAAATTTTCGTTGTTAGCCGACATTATTGAATTGTTTACTTGTCATTTAATTCCTCGTTTCCCATATTTTAATTATGTTATAACCTATTTAGTTTCTTTTCTCCTAATAGGTGTCTTGACATGGACTCGTCACTACTCTACCGAGGTTAGGCTTGATACTTACTGGGTACCGTTATGGTGTACTCATATTACGCTTCTGCACATTTTTTGTGCAAATCCTGGTATATCTGCCTGTGCTAGATGCCATTGATTGATTCGCTACTTTTGGATACTTCAAGGTATACCCGTATGACGTTCGCAGGCCTTGAAGTCATCTTCTGCTTTTAGATTTTCTACTGTTTATTTCTTATTTCATAACAATATTGTATTCCGAGATTATTGATATATTCTAGTAGAGCTTATGACTTTGTTCCACCAAGTTTTTGAGAATTGTTGACATTTTGTACTGTTAGTTTTATTATGATTGTTTAAATTGTTTAATTTGAAGTTTTATTATTACTATTTTGGTTTCTCAATGCATATTATGTTTACCTAGTCTTAGAGATGGTGACATCATGATATCCTAGGGTGGGAAATTGGGGTCATGACACACACAATGTTAGGCAAGATACTTATCAAAAGCCGGCAATCAATACTCTAAAAATGTCTTTCCTATAAAATAACATCCGCTCGGCTCAAATATCGACTAAAATGACTTATTAATATCAAATAATGCAATAGAACCCAATTTCAATTGATGAAAATAATATCTTTACACAATTCCCCAAATTTGACTCTCGTATCTCAAATTTTCATTTTTTCAAAACATAGTAAAAAATTCCAAAAGTATCTCTTCAAATCTCATGATTTGGATGTTAAAGCTCATAAACAATTATGTTATATAATTAAAATTAAGGTAGAATCACTTACCCATTACTTTGGTATGAAAATCTCTCCTCAAAATCATTTCCCACCAAATCTAGGGCTAAAACACATCAATTGAAGCTATGTCCCGAAATACCCAACTATAAAGAAGTTGCTGATGCCGCTTTTGCAATCTTGGGTTCACAAATGTGACCCATGGTTCACAAATGCGACCCTCGCCAATGTGGAATAAGGATCTTAAAAGTGACCCCTTCCATGTGTTGCAGATGTCGCAAAAGCGACACAATATTCATAATTGCAAACCCCGACCCTGGCAAAAGCGACCACGGGATCGCAAATGCGGAAAGCCCTAGCTAGTGCTCCATCCAAAATGCGATAAGTGAGTCGCTAAAAAAAATATGTAATTGAAATAAAATAATTTTGTAAAATACTAAGCAAACATGTAAAAAATGCTATTTTGTAAAAATAAAACTAAAAAAGTAAATTAAGATTACAAAATAGAAAAGTATCATTTTGACAAACAAAATATAATAATTATAATTCATTATAAAAGATACTGGTTATTATTTTAATTAATGCAGAAATGCTATGAAATATAATAAAATTGTAGGGGATATTATAAAACCCTTACAAAATAAATAGAAAATACTAATAAAAAGTTGTAACAACTCGGTCAATCATTTTGTATAATTGCGCCTCGTTACCCCTTTTATTGCTTCACACATCTGAGTTATGCTTTTATGACTTGCTAGGTTGATTAGTTTCGTTCTGGGAGGCTTTTGGGTTGATTTACACCCTTGATTGTAGACTTAGAAGCTTTATTTTGAATGTTGACCAAACTTTGAATTTGTGAAAATGACCCTGGAACTGTGTTTTTATGACTACGATAGATTTTTATCGTGATTTCATACTTGGTAGTATGCCCCGAATTGATTTTTGAAGTCTGTAGGTTCATTTGTGTTGATTTGCCAAAATTTGGCAATTTTAAGTTGAATGTTTGGCAGTAGGTTGTTTAGCTATTGAGCTCGAAAATTGATCTTGGGACTTGGAATAGGTCTGCTATGGCATTTGGAACTTGTCTGCAAAATTCGGCGTCATTCAGAGTTGAATCGATAGGAATCAGAAGCGTGCATTTTAGAAGTTCTTGAAATTATCTTTGAAAATCATGCATTGTTGAGTGCAATTCGTAGTTTTAGATGCTATTTTTGTGTATTGATCACGTGTGTGGGTTTATATTATATTTTTAGAATTGTGTAGATGTTTGGTTTTGAGCCTTGAAAGCTCGGAAGAGTTTTGGATGCTTAGTGGAGTGTGGTTGGAATCAAATGTTTGCAGGTTTTTACACAGGCCTCAGATCATGCAATTGCGAGGTCTGAGTTCGCAATTACGAAGTAAAGTAAATCCTAATCGGCTCGTATTTACAAGCCAGTGTTCGCATTTGCGAAAAAGGTAGGGAAGGGGTAAGTTCGCAATTGCGATCCATTTTGTCGCAATTGCCAAAGTGCAAAGTTTGCAATTGCGAACTATTCTTCGCATTTGGGAGTGATTCTTTGCATTTGTGAATGGTTCTTCGCATTTTCGAGGTTCGCAATTTCGAACCATAGGTCACAAATGCGATATCTACGACTGGACTAATAACTTATGGGACGGTATTTTTGAGTTCATTCTCTTATATTTGAACCCTAGACTCGGTAGGAGGCGATTTGGAGAAAAACTTTTCTACCACAAAACTTTGGTAAGTGATTCTAATATATTTCTAATCCTATTCCATCAACATATCTTAGATTTTAACATCAAAATCATGTGAATCAAAGTAGAAATTTATGAAACTTTGTCAAGTTTTTAAAAAATAAGAAATTGAGTTTTGAGAGTCGATTTGGACTCGAATTTTGAAACTAATTACATAAATGAACTCGTGGGGTCATAGGTAGACGGAATCTACCATTGGGCTTTGGTTTCGATCGGGCGAGTCCGGGGTTGATTTTTGTTGACTTTTTTGCAAAAGTGTAAAATTCTTAACTTTATCTATTGGTTTTTAATTCCCTAGCATTTGTTTGATGTTATTGAGTCGATTTTGGTTAGATTTTAGCCGTGTGGAGGTGGAATTTAAGAGAGAAGCTATTTTCGAGTTCTGAATTGACCTATTTAAGGTAAGTGTCTTGCCTAACTTCTTATGGGAGAACTAACCCTAAAGATTGGTATTATTTTATTCAATTGTGCTAAGCGAAATCTGTGTACGCAAGGTAACGAGTGGGTACACGGGTTGTACGTGGTATTTAGCATGTTTAGGTTACTTAGATTATTTCCATGCTTTAATTGAAATTCCATATTACCTTCTAATTCTCATAGTCGAATAACTGTTAATTGTGTTACATTATCCTTAAATGCATTTGTTGTTTTTTAGTAATTGTCCGACCTCCTACTTGCTAAATTACTCTCATGCTTTAGTTGAACTTGTTGACCCCTTTATTGTTACATGTTGTCTCTTCATGGTTAAACATCATTGTTGAATTAATTTTTCATATCGCCTTTTATATGTTGAGTTCCATTATTTGATACTCATTGTTGAAGATTATATCCTTTATTCAAAGCTAGTCTTATCTAATATGGTAGTTACACATTATTTTCTCATTGTTGAGTTGTTTGATGTTGAGGTTGTGGAAGTTGTTAATACGTTGAGGCAATGTTGGTTATTGTGGAAACATATATCCTATTGAGTATTTTCCATCAATTATTGTTGTTAATATTCTCGTATACGATGTGTTGGAGCCATGGGCTATTGTTGTGGAAATATTTATATTGTTGTTGTTGGCAAGTTGTGATGTGTGGGCACTTGAGGTGCAAGTTGTTATTGTGATATGATATTGATGCGCATGCGGCGGTATAAGGCTTGGGTTGATGTGAACGCTGTAGTATATGGTGGAACTTATGTGCGTGTTTCTTGTACGGGAACTACATGAAGCCACGCAGTGTCATAAGGTGGGCTAAAGTGCGTGCTGCTATTCCAGAAAAACTTTTTTCAAATGTAAGGCTCAAGCGGCGGCATAAGGAAGGATTGTGATTAAAAATTTAGAAATGCGAATATAGGGAGATTTAGAAATGCAAATACGGGGCGATACCTCTATTGTTATTCTTAACTATACGAGGCGGTACCTCGGTTCATTTCATTATACACAAGGTGGTACCTCGTTGTGTTTCTTGATGTTATTTCATATTGCAAAGTGGCGTGGAAGGAATATTTTTTGTTGCTCCATTCGTTTTCATTATAGTAGTTGTAGTTCATTCATGATCTTTGTATCATTTTAGTTGCTTCTTTCATGTTATTTCTACTATTGATTTTATGGTATTACATCATGCTATCATCTTGCTCTGTATTAATCGATTTCTTAATTCCCATTTTATATTACTATTTCATTTCATACTGCCTATTTTGTATTCTAATAGGTGTCTTGACCTAGCCTCACCACTACTTTAATGAGGTTAGGCTTCATACTTGTTGGGTACCATTTCAGTGTTCTCATACTATGCTTCTGCACATCTCTTTGTGCAGATACATGTATATTTGTTCGTGCCGGTAGATAGAGATTTCCACTAGCGGCTTTGTCAGAGTGTTCAAGGTATTCCTGCTCAACGTCCGCAGGCCTCGGAGTCACCTTCCTTTATCCTCCTTTACTGTTGTATTTATTTTAAGACATTGATGTAGCAGTTACTCTTGTTACACTCTGTAGAGCTTATGACTCAGTTCCACCAGTTTTGGGCTATGTATTTGTGAGATTCCGCTTTTGGATGATTTTTTATCTATTATTCTATTCTTGTCAGTAATTGGATAAGCTATATCTGTTCCATTACTATTATTGTTAGGTTTACCTAGTCGTAGAGACTAGGTTCCATCATGACATCATACGGAGGGAAATTTAGGGTCGTGACAAGTTTGTATCAGAGATCTAGGTTCATAGGTGTTACGAGTCATAAGCGGGTTTAGTAGACTATTGCGGATTGGTACAAAGACATATGTTATTATCTACGAGAGGCTACAGAACTATTAAGAAAACTTAACTTCTTTGATTCCTTATAATGTAAATTGGTTGATTTGGAAAACTAAATCTTTGAGTTTCTATTCTCTCCCATATGGTGAGGACACGCACCGCAGGATCTGACGATCAAACACCTGTACCCCCTGCTAGAGCCGGGAGAGGGCGATGGTGGGGCATAGGTCGATGACGGGCATAGGATGCAGCTAGAACACTTTCCTGAGCTGCGAAAGAGGAGCCCCCAGTACCTCCAGTTAGGAGTCAGACACCCAAGGTGCCTATTGAAACCCCGTCACTTCAGGAGACCCTCGCACACTTCAGGAGCATGTTCAACACCTTAGCTAAGGCGGGGTTGATCCCACTTGTACTAGCCACATCTTAGGCTGGGGGAAGAGCACAGAATCCCGCTACCCGCACCCCAAAGCAGCGGGTCTAGGTTGATCAAGTCTTAGAGGGCATTCGGTACATCATGTTGCTTCAGCTTAGCCGGTGGTTAGAGCATAAGCATCTTAGGAGGAGCAGCTTAGGCTCAAGATTTTGAAGAAGTACCATGCTCCTACTTTTAGTGGTTTTGCTTCAAAGGATGCACGTGGGTTTCTTGAAGACTGTCACCGCATTCTCTGTACTACAAGCATTGTGGAGTTGAGTGGGGTTGCCTTTACTATGTTACAGCTAAAGTGAGCGACATATAATTGGTGGCGGGCGTACGAGGTGGGTAGCCTAGCCGAGGTAGCTTCACTTACATGAGATTCGATTTTCAGTGTTTTTCTTGAGAGAGTTCGTTCCTTAAACCCTTTGGGGTTCTTGGCGTATGGAGTTAGAGCGGTTGCACCATGGGACTATGTCATTGTCATAGTATGATGTCTGATTCCTTAATTTGTCCAAGCATGTACCAGCCTTCGTTTCCACTATCAAGGAGCTAGTCCGTCCATTTATCGAGGGGATCAACCAGTGTATTAGATACATCATGGCCAGGGAGTTAGAGTCAGACACTCCGTATCAACAAGTGGTTGAGCTTGCACAGAGGTTGGAGAGTATGGGAAATAGTGATAGAGAGGATAGGGAGGCCAAGAGGCCTCGTGGCACAGGGGAATTTAATGGTGATCACGATGAAGCTTCAGCCCATCATGTTAGAGTCTATGTAAGATGCCTAGTTCATTAAGCACTTCTATCTTCTAGTGGTGCTCTGGTTGTATCGAGGTCCCAGGTTGCACAATTTGCTCAACAACATTCTAGTGCACCTCCTGCACGGGGTGCCTTCAGTACTCAGTTAAGCCGACCAAACTCGAGCCAGTCCCAGCCGCTACGTCCTCTAAGAGCTTGTTTTGAGTGTGGTAATACCCTCCACATGGTCAGAGATTGCCCATACTCAGTAGGGGTGCACTTTCCTAGACAACTCAGGCTCCACAGATTTGGTGAGGTCCGCGAAATTCTCAGGCCATGATTACTACCCTATTTGCCGCTCCACCCGCTCAGCCAGCTAGAGGTGGAGGTCGGGAAGGTAGAAGTTGCCCTAGATGAGGAGGCCAAGCCAGATATTATGATCTTCCTGCTAGGATAGATGAAGGTGTTTCACTCAATCATTACACGTATTGTTTTGGTTTTTCATAGAGATGCGTCAGTCTTATTTTATCTTAGCTCCACTTATTCCTATGTATCATATTACTTTGCTCTATATTTAGGTATATTTCGTGATTCCTTGAGTTCTCTTTTTTATATGTCTACACCTGTGGGAGATTCTATTATTGTGGACTGTGTGTATTGGTCGTGTCTAGTTGTTCTTCGTGGTTTTAAGACTAGATTTGATCTGTTGCTACTTATTATGGTAGACTTTGATGTTATCTCGGACATGGATTGGTTGTCTCCCTATTATGCTATTCTTCACTGTCACGCTAGCTATGCAGGTTTACCACGATTAGATTGGAGAAGGTGCATTAGATTATATTCCTAGCAAGGTTATATCATTTCTAAAGGCTCAATGGATGGTTGAGAAGGGGTTTAATTCTTAACTAGCCTTTGTGCGTGATGTCGGGGTTGATACTTCTACATTGGAGTCATTTTTGGTAGTGAGAGGCTTTCCAAATGTATTTCTAGCAGATCTTTCGGGCATGTCACCCGTTAGAGATATCAATTTCAGCATTGACTTGTTACCGGGCATTCAACCCATTTTTATTCCACCATATCATGTGGCTCCGGCAAAGCTGAAGGAGTTAAATGACTAGTTACATGAGTAGCTTGATACGAGATTCATTCGTCCTAGTGTGTCTCCATGTGTATTGTTTATCGTCAGTTGAAGTAAGTTACGACGAAGTACATGTATTGATTGACAGCATTGATGACCTATTTGATCAGCTACGAGGTGCCAGAGTGTTCTCCAAGATTTATTTGCATTCAGGTTATCATCAGTTGAAGATTCTAGATCCAGATTTAGAACTCGGTATGGTCACTACGAGTTCCTCGTGATGTCTTACGGGCTGACCAATACCCCAATAATATTTATGCACCCGATGAAGATTGTACTCCAACCTTATCTTGATTCATTCGTCATTGTGTTTATTGGCGACATCTTGGTGTACTCCCATAGTCAGAAAGATCATTAGCATCATTTCAGGATTGTGCTCCAGACCTTGAGAGAGAAGAAGTTATGTGAAAATTTCTCAATGTGTTTATTTTGGCTCAATTCAGTGGCGTTATTGGGTCATGTTGTAACGACCCGGCCGGTCGTTTCATGAGATTAGACCCGATTTCCCCCATTTCGTCTTTATCATATATTTCGTAGCCTGTTTATGTTGTGTTGGGTCGGATGGTTTGGGTTCAGAGTGGTTGTGGTGAGAACAAGGGCACTTAGCCTCTTAAAGTAGCCTAATAGTTAAAAAGTCAAACTGAGAGTTGACTTATTGGTAAATGACCTCGAAATGCGGATTTTATTGCTCGGATAGCTTTGCTAGGTGATTTGGGACTTAAAAGTGTGTTCGGAATGAGGTTTTGATGTCCGGTGTAGAATTAGGCTTGAATTGGCGAAAGTTAGTTTTTGGCGATTTTCGGTCTGCAGTGGAAAATAGGCTATCAGGGCCGGAATGGAATTTCGGAAGTTGGGGCAGGTTCGTAATGTCATTTTGGATATGTGTGCAAATTTTCAGGTCAATCGCATGTGTTTTGGTTGGTTTCGGCATCATTGGTGAAATTTAGAAGTTTCAAAGTTCATAGGCTTGAATTTGATGTAATTTTGGTGTTTTCGTGTTGTTTTTGGTGTTTTCAAGGCTCGACTAAGTTTGAATGATGTTATGGGGTGTTTTGGTATGTTTGGTTAAGGTCCCGAGGGCCTTGGGTGTGTTTTGGGTGGCTAACGGACAAGCTCTTAGGCTTAAAAACTGGGAAGATTTTGCTGGTCTGAGTTTCTGGTTTCCTTCTACGCGATCGCTGGAGAATATTTGCAATCGCGTAGGCCTAGGTGAGGATGGCAAGATTCTTTTTATATGCGATCGCGTGGTGGAGGTTTCGATCGCGTAGAGTTGAAGGGGCGCGTGGGGGGATGAGTCGTTGTTCTTCGCGATCGCGTATAATGGTTCGCAATCGTGTGGGTTTATGTCCTATTGAATTGCGATCGCGTGTGAATGTCTGCGACCGCATAGTGTAATTTGATGGGGCAGCAGAATTGTTCTTCGCGATCGAGTGGGAGTTTCCACGGTCACAGTGAAGAAAGAGGCCTGGGCAGAATAGTTTTTAAGTTCTAAATTCGGGGATTCTTGGCCATAACTCAATATTTTCATTAGAGAGCTCGGGGAAGGAGATTTTGGACGAGATTTTTAGTGGGGTTCTTGTGGTAAGTGTTCTTTAATCATTTCTGGTTCAATTTCATGAATTTGTCTTGATTTCACCATGCAATTTGAGGAATTGAAGTATCGGTAGACTCGTAAGGGAATGAGGATTCTAGTTTTTTTATTTTTACCGAATTTCGAGACGTGGGCCCGGGGCTCGAGTTTGGCCGAATTTTGAGAATTTGTGCTAAAATTTATATCTTTCGATTGGGTTTTGTTCTGTTAGCGTATATTGATGATGCTAATCTGGTTTTGGTTAGATTCGGAGAATTAGGGGGAGCCTATTCGAGGGGCAAGCGCATCGTGGAGTAGTTTTTGGGTTGTTCTAAGGTAAGTAACGATTGTAACTCTAAACCTGAGGGTATGACACCCCGTTATTTGATATTGTGCTGATAAATAAGGTGACACACACGCTAGGTGACGAGCGTGGGAGCGTGCACCGATAGGGATTGTGACTTGGTCCGTCCTATAGCGACAATTAAACCGCGTATTCGATTTAAAACCATGATATCCTGTACTTTACAAATTTATACTTGTATCTGGGCTATGAGCCATGATTGGGGCCTTGTGCCGACCTGTTTAGGCCCTTAGGGGTATTTTCCATGATTGGGGCCTTGTGCCGACCTGTTTAGACCCTCAGGGGGTACTTTTACACTATTCTACCACTATCCTGTTAGTAAATTGTAAACCCATTCATGTTTCCTACTTGCTGTTATTCTCACTGTTATCACACTGCTTTGAAAACTCTGAAAAGTATTTGGGGCTGAGTCCCGTGAGTTGAGATAAATTTCCCAAGTGGCTTGTGAAGGTGACAGAGTCAGGCCGAATGCCGAGTATATGAGGATAGTTAAGGGACAGCCTGTACGCCACAATAATATATATGTTATATATTATATGTGGTTCGGGCTGCATGCCGCAACAATATAGATTATATACATATTGAATCGGGCTGCACGCCGCAGCAGATATAGCGCTTGGGCTGATGGAGCCCTTCCAAGAGTTTGTACACCCCAGTGAGCGTAATCGATTATTATATGGACTGGGCTGCACGTCGCAACAATATGTGATATATATACGGATCGGGATGCACGCCGCAGCAGTATAATTATATATATATAAATGAAGTGGGTGTTCATGGTACTTACTGAGTACGAGTCTTATGTGAGAGCATGAGATACTGATAGTGGAGTCACGAGTGACTAAGAGGCTTGCCCGAGAGGCTTTATTGTGAGTGATACTGTGCCTGAGTGGCTTATATTTTTATGAAAATGCTGTTTTTCACTCTTCTTTACACTGAGCCTCTGCTAATAAATGGTGGATAAAAGTTTGCCTATGAGAATTTTTAATGGAAACTGGAGTTTTTTATGAAATACTCGGAATTGTAGATTTCTTATTTGATTTATTCATTTCCACTGTTATTCGTTATAAAAATTTTCATGATTTAAATGCTCGTCACTACAGTCAAGTTTTTAGTTACATTGATTACTTACTGAGTAGGCGTACTCATGTTACACCCTGCACCTCTGTATGCAGATCTAGGTACCAGACAATCTCGTTAGTTGATTTCCGGACGAGCTTGGAGTTGTCCGAGGATTGAGGTAGCTGCTCAGCGTCCCCGGCTCACCTCCTTTCCTTCCCTCAGATTATAGTTTTCGTTTGGTCTTTGTACCTCTGACTTTGGTTGTAGCAAGACATTGTTATACATTGTATTTTCAGTCTTAGATGCTCATGACAGTTGACTCTAGGTTTTGGGGAAGTGTGTATTTGTTTTATCTATGTCTGAATTTTTTTTTTAAAAAAATCTGCTAAAATTTGGGGAAATTATGGGATATGTTAATAATCTGAAATGGTTGGCTAACCTAGCTCCATGATAGGTGCCATCACGGCCGGCTTAAAATTTGGGGTCGTGACAAGTTGGTATCAGAGCCTAGTTCATTAAGCACTTCTATCTTCATGAATATGTTTAGTAAAGTCTTGCAGATCGGTACCGAGACGTCTGTACTTATCTTCGAGAGGCTACAGAACCCTTAGGAACAATCTCATTTTTGTTGAATTCTGTCGTGCCATTTGATTGGTTCTGGAAATCTAAACTTCTGTTGTTTCATCCTCTCACAGATGGTGAGTACACGCGCCACTGATCAGGGCGATCAACCACCAGCTAGACCAGCGAGGGGTCGAGGCAGTGGTAGAGGTAGGGGCCAGCCTCTGCGGCAGGAGGCAGTATCAATTGATCCCCCTACTGTTCAGGATCAGGTCCCAGCCATAGATACTCCAGCGGGACAGGATTAGGAATCGACATCGCCTATTGTTATTCCAGGTCTTCACGAGACCTTGGCCCAGATCTTGACGCTATGTACCACCCTTGCTCAGGCAGTTGCCGCTACTTCTCAGGCCGGGGGAGGTAGTCAGACTCCAGTTGCCCGGACACTTGAGCATACTACTCAGGGCCAGCAGACACCGGAGGCAGTTCCAGCCCAGCTGATTGCTCCAGTTCAAGACTTCGTGGTCCCAGCTATGCCATATGACGAACAGCGTACACTGGAGAGGTTTAGTAAACTACAGCCTCCGACATTCAGTGGTGCTGAGGGCGAGGATGCCCTGGGTTTTCTAGATAAGTGCTAGAGGATGCTGCGTACTGTTGGGATTTTGGAGAGCAGTGGGGTCTCATTTGCTACTTTTCATATCTCTGGTGTTGCTTTCACTTGGTGGGAGTCTTTTGAGAGGCGTAGGCCTATTGGTTTAGCACCCCTTACCTGGCAGCAATTCTCCACTATCTTTTTGGAGAAGTATGTACGACAGTCTCACAGGGAGGAGCAGCGCACGCAGTTTGAGCAGATGCGTCAGGGAGAGCTACAGTGACGCAGTATGAGATACAGTTTTCAGAGTTGGCTCGTCATGCTACAGATTTGGTCCCTACTGATAGGGAGAGGAATATGAGGTTTATAGATAGCCTTACTTATCAGCTCCGCCTTTTCATGACCCGGGAGAGGGTGTCAGATGCCACATTCGAGCAGGTTGTTGATATTACTCAAGATATTGAGTCGGTTCGCCGCCAGGAGCAGGTAGATAGGGAGTCCAAGAGGACTCATGGATCGAGTGGTTCTAGTGGTGCTCCTTCCAGGGGGCAGTTTCAGCATGGCATGGGCCGTTCATTCAGGCCTCCTCGGTCAGGCCGCCGAGCCTATAGTGGTGCATGTTCACGGCATGGTCCCCGCGGCATTCAGCCAGGCCATTCTTTATTTACTGCCCTTCCAGCCCAGAGTACAGCTCGAGCACCATCAATTCAGGGGTCTTCTATCCATGGTTCTCCTAGTGGCCATTCTGGTGCTAGGTGTCCATTCCAGTCCCAGTTTCCAGCTCCAAGGAGTTGTTATGAGTGTGGAGAGTTTGGGCATATGAGGAGGCAGTGTACTCATCTTCGTGGACATCCATCTCAGCTGAGGAGCCAGCTTTCGACTTCAGCTCCAGTTACTTCATCACCCACCCAGGCAGCCAGGGGTGGTAGTCAGGCAGCTAGAAGCCGCCCTAGAGGGGGAGGTCGAGCAGGTGGAGGTCAGGCCCATATGTATGCCTTTCCAGCCAGGCTAGATGCTATGGCCTCCGATGCAATGATCGCAGGTATTGTCTCAGTCTGTTGCCGAGATGCTTTGGCTTTATTTGACCCTGGTTCTACATAGTCCTATGGTTCTTCGTATTTTTCCCATTTTCTGGATGTGGCCCGCGAGTCTTTAGTTACATCTGTTCATGTGCCAACCTTGGTGGGCGATACTGTTGTTGTGGACCGTGTGTATCGGTCGTGTGTGGTATCTATTGGGAGTCTGGAGACCCCAGTGGACCTACTGTTACTTAGCATGGTCGATTTTGATGTGATATTGGGCATGGACTGGTTATCTCTGTGTCATGTGGTTCTTGATTGTCACGCTAAGACCGTGACCTTAGCTATGCCCGGATGTTCGAGTGTTCAGTGGAGAGGTTCTTCTGAATATGTGTCTAGCTGGGTGATTTCCTACCTAAAGGCTCAGCGTATGGTTGAGAAGGGTGTTTGTCGTATCTTGCTTTTGTGAGGGGTGTCAGTGGTGAGACTCCCGCTATTTATTCGGTTCCTGTGTCCGTGACTTTTCAGACGTGTTTCCTGCAGACCTGCCAGGCATGCCGCCTGACAGGGATATTGATTTTTGTATTGACCTGGTGCCAGGTACTCAACCTATTTCTATTCCACCTTATCGTATGACACCAGCATAGCTAAAGGAATTAAAGGAGCAGCTTCAAGGACTCCTAGATAAAGGGGTTCATTCGGCCTAGTGTGTCACCTTGGGGCACACCGATGTTGTTTGTAAAGAAAAAGGATATGTGTATTGATTATCGACAGCTGAACAGAGTTACAGTGAAGAACCGATATCCTTTGCCTCGTATAGATGACTTGTTTGATCAGTTGCAGGGTGCCAGAGTATTTGCTAAGATTGACTTGTATTCCGGTTATCATCAGTTGAATATTCGGGGACCAGACATCCCGAAGACTGCTTTCAGGACTAGATATGGTCATTATGAGTTTCTGATTATGTCATTCGGGATGACCAATGCCCCAGCAACCTTTATGCACTTGATGCACAGTGTATTCCGGCCTTATCCGGATTATTTGTCATCGTGTTCATTGATGATATCTTGGTGTATTCCCGATCTTGGGAGGATCATGAGCAGCATTTGAGAGTTCTGCTTCAGACCTTGAGAGAGAAGAGATTGTATGCAAGATTTTCGAAGTGTAGGTTCTGGCTTGATTCGGCAGCGCTCTAGGGGCACGTGGTGTCCAGTGAGGGTATTTAGGTTGATCCAAAGAAGATTCACAGCTTCCTTTGTTTGGCAGGGTACTACCGCCGTTTCGTAGAGGGATTTTCATCTATTGCAGCACCTATGACCAGACTGACCCAGAAGGGTGCTCAGTTCAGGTTGACTTAGGAGTGTGAGAAGAGCATTTAGAAGCTGAAGTCCGCTTTGACTACAACTCCGATATTGATTTTGCCTATGGGTTCAGGTTCTTATACAGTTTACTATGATGCCTCGAGAGTTGGCCTTGGAGCGGTTTTGATGCAGGACGGTAGGGTGATTGCCTACGCGTCCAGACAATTGGAGGTGCCCGAGAAATATTATCCAAGGCACGATCTTGAGCTAGCAGCTATTGTTCACGCCTTGAAGATTTGGCGTCACTATTTGGATGGAGTGCATTATGAGATTTTCACTGATCACCGTAGTCTGCAGCATCTGCTTAAGAAGAAGGATCTGAATTTGTGTCAGAGAAGGTGGTTATAGCTTCTCAAGGATTATGACCTCACTATCTTATATCATCCGGGGAAGGCCAATGTAGTGGCCGATGACCTGAGTCGCAGAGCGGAGAGTTTGGGGAGTTTAGCCTACCTTCCAGTAGTAGAGTGACCTTTAGCACTTGATGTTAAGGCTTTAGCAGGTCAGTTGGTAAGATTGGATCTATCAGAGCCTCCGTGGGTGTTGGCTTGTGTAGCCTCCAGGTCTTCTCTTTATGATCAGATCAGAGCATGCCAGTATGATGATCCACATTTGCTTGTTCTTCAGGACAAGGTCCGTCACGGTGATGCCAGGGATGTGGTTATTGGTGATTATGGGGTCATTAGGATGCAGGGTCGGATGTACGTGCCTAATGTGGATGGGCTTCGACATTTGATTCTAGCTGAGGCCCATAGTTCGCGGTATTCTATCCATCCGGGTTCCGCGAAGACGAATCAGGATCTGAGACAGCATTAAGGGTGGAGGCGGAAGAAGCGAGATATTGTTGAGTTTGTGGCTCAGTGTCTCAACTGTCAGCAGCTCAAGTATGAGCACCAGAGGCCAGGTGGACCTTTTGAGATTCTTGAGAGGATAAGAGAGGTGGCCTACAAGATTTCGTTCAACATTCCATGTTTCTATGCTCCAGAAGTATCACGGTGACCCGTCTCATATGGTAGACTTCGGCTCAATCCAGTTGAGGAGCCGATAGCCATTTTGGACTGGCAGATCCAAAAGTTGAGGTCAAAGGATATTGCTTTACCAAAGGTTCAATGAAGTAGTCATCCGATAGATGAGGCGACATGGGAGATCGAGCACGACATGCAGAGTCATTTTCCTCCTATATTCACCACTTCATGTATGTCCTTATGCTCGTTCGAGGATGAACATTTGTTTTAAGAGGGAGAGAATGTAACGAACCGATCAGTCATTTGGTGTAATTGCGCTATTACACCTTTTATTGCTTCACATATGTGAGTTTATGCTTTTATGACTACCGAAGTCGATTAGTTGTAATTTTAGAAGTTCTTGAAATTCTCTTTGAGAATCAGGCATTTTAGAGCGTAATACGTAGTTTTGAGATGTTATTTTTGTGTTTTGATCGCGCACGCGAGTTTGTATGATGTTTTTAGACTTGTGTGGATGTTTGATTTGGAGCTTCGAGGGCTCGGGTGAGTTTTGGATGCTTAGCGGAGTGTGGTTCGAATCAAAATGTTGTTGGTTTCTTCACAGGCCTCAGATCTCGCAATTGTGAGTTCTTAGTTCGCAGTTGAGAAGATAAGACAAACCTGCTGGGTTTGCATTTGCGAGCCTAGTGTTCGCATTTGCGATCCATTCTGACGCAATTTCCAAAGTCCAAAGTTTGAAATTGTGATGATAGCAGAGGTGGAAGGGTCTTCGCATTTGCGAGGGATTCTTCTCATTTGCGGGGTTCACTATTGCGAACCCCAGGTCGCAAATGCGACATCTTTGACTGGACTAATAACTGAGGGACAGGATTTTTTAGTCATGTTTTTGAAAAATAAGAAATTCAGTTTTGACATTCTATTTGGACTCAGATTTTGAAACTTATCATATAAATGAACTCATGGGGTAATCGGTAGACATAATCTACCATTGGGCCCGGGCTTCAACATAGCAGGTCCAGGTTGACTTTTGTTGACGTTTTTGGGAAAAGTGTAAAAATCTTAACTTTATCTATTGCAATTGAATTCCGTAGCATTTGTTTGATGTTATTGAGTCGATTTTATTTAGAATTGAGCCGTTTGGAGCCGGACTTCAAGGTCATGCCTAACTTCGTGTTGGGGAACTACCCCTTATGATTGGTATTGTTTGATTTAATTATCCAAAGTGAAATTCGTGTACCCAAGGTGACGAGTGGGTACACGGGTTGTACATTGTATGTTGTATTTGAGCGATTTAGCCTACTTAGATTATTTCCATGCTTTAATTGAACTACAATATTATGTTCTAAATTCTCATAGTCGAATCACTGTTAATTGTGTTAGATTATCCTTAATTTCCTTAGTTGACTTGTTTAGTAGTTTTTCTAAATCCGACTTGCTAAATTGCTCCCCATGATTTGGTTGAACTTGTTATCCCCTTTATTGTTACATGTTGTCTCTTCATGGTAAATTATATGTAAGTCCCCGCAAAAGTTTACCTAAAACTCTAGGTTTCGTGGTGCCAAGATAGGCGTATCTGTTGATGATTATAGAGATTATTCGCAGGGAGCTTACAAGCCATGGTACAAACTTTATTGGTTGAATAGTGTGTTGGGGAGTTGACGACAATTTTTTTGCAGAGTATTGCATTTTTACAGACCCTTCTGCGGTTGCACAACTGATCTGCAGACCGCATATGCGCCGTAGAGTGAAGCAGAAAACTGGACAAAATTTGGGATGATATTTTGCAGTCAATTATGCGCAAAAAGATTGTTTTGTAGGCCGCACATTCGTCACAGAAGACAACATGATGTAATTTCGGATGAAGGTTTTGCGGTCCAATATGCGACTGCAGAATTGGTCTACGGACCACAGACCCCACCCAAACAACCCAGGTTTGGGTCCCTTTTCTGCGGTCCCTTTGCAGGCTGCATAGTTATTTTGCGGTCCGATCTGCGATCGTAGACCCGACTTCATAGATCAAAGTTACTAGGATTTTCGGAACTATGTAGTGAATTAGTGAAATCTCAAAGCGAAGTATATTGGCTAAGCTTCTCTCTTAGAATTTAATCCCATGATGTTCTTGTTAATCTTGAGTTGTTCATTATAAAATGACTACTCCGAATAAGCTTGGTGTCGAAATATGTATATATGAATATGGTCAAAATGTGTTTCGGATATTTTTATCATGTTATGTTATTCTTCGGGAGCGTGTTCAAAGTATGAGTATCTATTACAATGTTGTGACTTCAAGTCAAGTTCAAATGGAAGCTGTTTTACCAAATTGTGTAAGAAATCTCCATGTGCCTAACACACTTATTTGCTCACATGTATATTTAAAGTCTTAATTTGAAAATCCTTGTTGTTGATTCTCCATAATAATATTTGAAAGTGAAATAAAAGAGCATGAAATACGATGTGCGACCAACGTGCCAAGAATTAGATTGCATTATGGCCAATGATGCCAATGAAATTAATGATATGTAAAAGAACATGAAATGAGTGGTTAGTCCTTTTAATAATAAATGCTTTGGGAGTATCGTTTAGCCGCCGAGGAGTAGGTCAAAATAATCTATCCCCGAAACTACACATGCCGGTGTAGGAGTTATTGAGGGGTAAATCCCCGTGTTAATGTGATGAGGTTGTTTCCCCTTAAATGGGATGAGATTATTGCTAGAGAGATGTGATATGATATCGACCTACACAATATTGTGGTAAGACATCTTAGCCGATCAGGTCGGGATCGGACTGTGGGCTAAAAACACGGTGGTGTATCAGTGTTGAAGAGTCCCAACTCAAAAGATTGGAACTTAATTGAAATTTATTTTTTCCCTAATTTTATACCTTGAAACTATTTGAGTCTCTTACAAATTTCATGTTTCCCTTGAAACTATTTGAGTCTCTTAACGATTTCATGTTTCCATCTCCGTTTACTGACATTTATTCTATTGAGAGGGTGTTTAATCTAGCATACTAGTACTATTATATAGGTACTAATGTCTCTTTGGCCAGGGGCGCTGCATCTCTAATGGATGCAGGTGGTTCCATAGCAGGCGGTATTGATCAGTGATAGTAGTACTCCCTCTCCTCAACTGACTTGGTGAGTCCCACTTCATTTTAAGGTACTATATCTCTTGTCCTTTGTCCATAGAATTTTGATGTATAGTCGGGGACTGGTTGTTGGCACTGTCTTAATATTCTTTTGTTTCTATTAAAGGCCCAGTGGACGTTCTGTGGGTTGTAGCTTGTTTTGGAAAAGTCAAACTAAATTTGTTCCACTTTAACTAAGATTGTATAGCGTACTATTTTGGAGACCTGTTAATGATGTAACTTATGGAAATGAACCGGTATTGTATATACTACCTCTTACCATCAAATAAATGAATGCATTCTTCCCTTTATTCATGGGTGAGCCGGGTAGACAGCATTGTGCAAGCTTGCTCGACTGGGGTAACTCTGATGAGCGCTAGTCGCGCTCCCCGAGGTCGGAGCGTGACACGCTTGGTATTAGAGCCTAAGGTTTTAGAATGTCCTAGGATGTCTCGGAGCCGTGCCTAGTAGTGTCCTTCTTATCCGTTTGTTGTCGACGACACCTGTAAGTAGGAGGCTACTTCGGCATTTAGGAATAATACCCTTCTTTGATGTTCTAGATCCTGCGATAGAGTTGATTGTAAGACTGTTCCTCCTCTAACTCGTATGTTGCTCTAATTTTCAGTTTAAGGCGCACATGAAGAAAGCAAAAATTGGCCAGGGAGCCAATTCCACCCTAGGAGTTGCAGATGAGTCTTTAATTGATGATGCGGTGAGCACCCGAGAGTTGAGAATATTCCCCCGACTACTACACTATCTGATTCTACTACTCCTTATCAAATATCGCCTGTCCCTACACCTACTAAAGGTGCAACGATCCCTTCAACTAATATTCTAATTCCACTTCCACCTTCAGCTTCCTGTCCCGGTGTATCAGATGGGGATCTTAAGGAAGCCATACAAATGTTTGCTCAGATAGTGGCTTCCCAAGCCCACATATCAAATGTTGCACCCACTTTGCCAGGAGGTTCCGCTAGTTCATGGGTGTACAAGTTCTCCAATTGGATCCTTCAGTGTTCACAGGTACTGATCTAGAGGAGGACCCCTATGATTTTATTGACGAGATGCACAAGACCCTCCGAGTTATGTGTGCTACTGTAACGAGGGAATGGAGTTGGCCTAATATTGCCTGAAAGGGGTGGCCTATTCTTTATTTGAGATGTGGTAGGACTCCCGTAAGGAGGGGAGCCCTCTGATGAGGTGTAGTGAGTTTGCTGATGCTTTCATTGATCATTTATTGCTTGCCGAGACTAAGGCAACCTGTGTCGCAGAGTTTGACGGCCTAAAACAAGGTAGCCATAGTTTGTGGGAGTATCATATGAGATTTGTGTGCTTGTCCAAATATTCGATCACATGTTTCCCACTATGGAGGCTAGAGTGTGCTGGTTCATGCAAGGCCTTAGCCCCTTGGTCATTAATGAGGCCGCTAAAATTGCCTTGAATTCTGATATGAACTATGGTAAGATGGTGGCATTTGCACAAGCCATAGATCCACAAATTGAAGAATAGAATGGGGCATGAGGGCACCAACAAGGCCCGGTCTACGGGAAACTTTGGTGGTTCTTCTGGTGGTGGTGGTTGTAGGTCAGCATTCAGGGGAGGGTCATCAGGACAATCCCAGAGTTTTGCTCATTTTCGGCTAGCGTGCAGCCATCGGGGCTCAGTCAACAACGGTGGAGACGCTTTAGGCCCATGCAGGACAACAGGGGACCATACCGACGGTGTCGGTGTTGTCGGAGATTTCAACACTAGCGGAGGCCCCCATTCCCTAGGTGTGAGAAGATGCACTTCGGGGCCTGCTTCACGGACCAACCCATACGCTACAAATATGGTATGAGGGGTCACATTCGGAGAGATTGCCATTCATCCCACCAGAGCATGGGCAGGGGTGCAGCACTGCCAGTGAGTTATGTAGCTACTACATATGTAGCACCTCCTTTGGCTCAAGTCACTCCAGCACCCACAAGGCGTGCTGCAGCTAGGGGTGCTGCGCAGAGTTCATGGGGACCACATTGTTTCTATGATATGAAGGGTCGCCCGAGTTCAGAGGCTTCTCCAGATGTTGTCACAGGTATATTGACTATCCAATCTCATGATGTATATGCTCTTATCGATCCCGGTTCCACCTTGTCCTATGTCACTCCCTATGTTGCTATGGAATTTGGGATAGAACCAGAACAACTCCATTAGCCATTCTTTGTATCTACTCCGGTTGGTGAGCCTATTGTGGTCATGCAAGTTTATACGGGATGTGTTGTCACAGTGAATGGTCGAGACACCATGGTCGATCTCATTGAATTGGGGATGGTTGATTTTGATGTAATCATGGGGATGGACTGGCTTTATTCATATTCTGCTAAGCTTGATTGCCGAACCAGAATAGTAAGATTTGAGTTTTCAAATAAGCCGGTTATTGAATGGAAGGGGGATGATATGGTGTCGAAGGGTAGGTTTATTTCTTACCTTAAAGCCACCAAGATTATCAACAAGGGGTGTATTTATCATTTGGTACGAGTTGCGAACAGCGGCGCTGAAATATCTACACTTGAGTCTGTACCCGTAGTGAATGAATTTCTGGAAGTCTTTCCTGGTGAGCTCCCTCAGATTCCACAAGACGGAGAGATTGATTTTGGCATTGATTTAATGCCAGACATACAGCCTATATCCATTCTGCCATAAAGAATGGCACATACATAATTGAAGGAACTTAAGGAGAAAATGAAGGACTTGTTAGAAAAGATCTTCATCTGACCGAGTGTGTCGCTTTGGGGTGCACTAGTTCTCTTTGTAAGAAATAAATACCGGTCACTAAGAATGTGTAACGACTAAACTTATTAGGTCCAAATCGCATACGCAAGTATACGTGGTCGTAGGAAGTAATATAATGTTAAATCGAATGTCGAACCCACAGGGACTTGCGTAAACTACTTATTGCATCACTCTAATGTCTATTTAATCTAGCCGAAACAAAATCCAGGAATATAACTAATTTATTCTACGATTATATGAACTAATTATCAAGTAACGAGAGTATAGTTGTGTATTCAATAGAGACAAATATTCCAGGGTTGTGATCAATTCACCACTCGTATTGCATTCTAATAAACTCTTCCTTTCATATAATTCACTCATGGTTGCTAATTAATCGATAATTGCTCTCGTATCCTTCTCTGGAAGTACTACTCGTCTATTCTCAATAGATTAAGGCCTATATTCCTATGAAATTAATCTATTAGAACGCACTAAGATTACAATGTTTAATTAAGCACGGTGACTAGGTATATACCTATCCTAACCACAAATCCGCTCCTTTGAAAGGATAAGATCGCGCTCTCTTCAATTCTTCTCTAAACGCATAATTGAAGAAACAACCATATATTGAGCGAATTATAATCAAGGTTAAGTTAATGTCGAATAACAAAATTCATGGCTAAACCACAACCCCAGAACAATGGGTGTTTAGCCACTCATACTAGAATTAAACAATTGCATAAGTCTTGCATGAATGGAAAATACTAGAATAAGATGAAGAAAACTGCTAATCCTGTGCTTCCTCAATGATCTTGAGTGTATATTCTCTCCAAAAGTGGCATCCTCCCCTCAAAGTTGTGTTTTTGGGTCTATTTATATGTTTAGCATAAACCCTAAATGTGTAGGAGACTTCTATTCCAACCGGGAAACACTTAAAACCTTCAAAACTCGAAATTTACCGGACCAGGGACCCCAGGCGTTAAGCCCCAAACGTCCACCTAAAGCCTGGGTAGGCCAGGCGTTTAGGCTCTAACGCCCCACTAACGCCTGGGTATGGCTGGCGTTTGGGCTAAAACGCCCGGCTAACGCTGGGTTATGCCTGGCTTTTGGGCTAAAATGCCCGGCTATGGCACGGGTCACTCCTTTTCGACTCTTGAGCGTATTTTTGACGTTTATACACCCTTTTAGCTCGGCT